>ML796640.1:164052-179572 GCA_009831015.1 Picea engelmannii
TTTCAGTTATAATGAAACTAAAGCACACAACATAGACTTGTAAATCAAGATTGCCAAATCAAGCATGAGAAAAACTACCACTAAAGATTTTAATCACTAGCTTGTGACCAACAATGGAATTGGAAAACAAAATTTAATGAAAAAATTAGATCACTTTTTTCAAAAACATAATTGAGAATGACTTACAAGTGTGCAAACCCTCCACTCACACTAAGGTTAAGCTTAATAAGTATTCAAATTGTATTTTTTTTTCTCCATACAAAAAAAAATCTTTATATTCAATATAGAGAACATACATAGAGTTGTCCCAAGGAATAAAACCGAAATGCTCACTTACAATCCCTTTCGGACCACACATGGCATACATAGAGTTGCCCCAAGGACTAATACAAATACACACTACAAAATTGACCACTTACATCCATTTTTGGGAAAACATATAGCCAGGAGAGTGAACTCCTAGAACACATACCAAGTCATGAACCATATCAAAAAAAAATCCTTTATAGAAAATGTGTTGATAGAACTATAACAAACAACTCGAATAAAACTAACAATGACAAGAGCAAAAAGTGAAACTCCATAGCTTCCCATTCTAGCCCTTCGAACAATTCATAGAAAGCAAAAGACCCTTCATCAAGTGAGAGATCTTGTTTGGAGAGATAGTTCACCTATCTCCTTGTATATATTAAAGAAGGAATTCCACTCAAAAGACTAAAGAGAGACCTACATTTCCTACAATAAGTGCCTCAAATGAAAAACATCAACCGTGTTTCTTTTGATGGCCTAATAAATGACTATCTTTGAATAACCCATAACTTGGAGCTTCCTTACATTATGCTTGGAGAGAAAATAGAGGAGAGTCGACAGGGCATAGAACTCATCCTTCATATCTAAATCATTCCCTAGGGAATATCTAACATGGAAATAATGAGATTGGTTTTTGAAAAGAACCACCCCAATGCCACATTTGGGAGGAATACCCTGGCATGCCTCGACTAAAAACCCCCAAGGAATGTCAAAAATCAGCTGAGGCATGACTGAAACCATCGAAATTTTGAATTTGGACTCAAATTTGTGCTCAAGAGAAAAAATTTCCACCAAACTGGTCGTCACCTCCGTGAGAATAAGGATATCCTAAAAAATACAAACATTCTGAACCTACCAAACAACATACACCAAATGACAAGGGGACCTGGACTTAAATAAATACATGAATGCATTCATAAACTAGTCTAAAAAACAGTCAACCAAACTGTTGGCCTCCCATTTTGCGATGATTTAACACCTGTTCTCCCCACTACCATCTTGCTTTATAACTGAACCTAGCTTTATTATTATTCTAGATTTTCATGCTTTTACACTCAAAACCCACTCAACAAGCACTTGGAGGCAATTGTTTCTCATTTTATTATATTTCCTAAGTTGTTAGTGAATTAAAATGAGTTTTTAAGCTAACCTTGCTAATGACGAATTCATCATTTATGTTCTTGTATCAACAATTCACTTCTGGTACCTGAGTTTGTAGTTTCATGTATGTGTGTGTGCCTAGGTGGAAAATGGTCACATGGGTTTTGAATATATAGTTGTCAGCATGGTGTGTGTCCTTTTTTTCATTCCCAGGTCGTATGTTCACAGTCAAACGTCGAGTTAAATTTAGCAGAAATTTCTAGGAAGTGATCTTCCTGCACGGTTTTTGGGAATATGAAGTCGAATATAAGAAATATGGAACATGGGTTTTGTGTAGAACGTCAAAATATAAGTTCTTAGAAAATGAAATATGGAGGAGATAAGTGCGATTCTCTAATATGGGGTTACCCAGATTTGTTGTTGCGACCAGATTTCCCAAATTGTGTGAAACCCAATTTCATTTGATGTATCAATTCTAGGTTTGAGGGATTGGATCTTATCGTCCCCATTTTATTTTATGTATATATATGAAACCATGATGGAGGGAGAGAAGCCAAAATAAGGGAGGACTATTGTATGTTGATCATTATATTAACATTTGGACTGTCGTAATTTGATTTATTTTATTAAAGTCAAATCAACCTTTTCCATTGTTGTGTCCATTGTGAGCATGTGAGATTGCAAGTTAATAGCTCACTGACTAGGTGGAAAGTGCCCACCAACCTGGAAGGTGCAACTAGTTTGTATTTTATTGGGGCAGTTTAGTTTGTCAATTTAGTTTAATTCTGCATTGTAGAAACTAGAATATGCTCTATAATGTTCGGTGTTAGAATTTCTATTTAATTTGGATTGTTTTGTTAACAATAGATTTGTAGTTGTTTCATCTATGAATATATTAACATGAATTTCATGTCACTTCTCATTGGACAAACATTTAAATCTTAGATGGTTTAATGCTTTATTGTTGTTGTTGCATTTATTTTCTTGTCAATGCAAATTCATAGAGCTTTGTTTTGATTCAGTTATTGGTTCTCCTCACAGATGATTCAATCACCGATATAAAATACATGAATACCTATAAGGTAAAATAATGTATTATGTTCCCTTTGATGAGAAAATATATTGAGAACTAGTAATTGTTACCATTAGAATATCTATTACTTCCTTATGAACCATTTAATGCATTAAAATGAATGACAGGATTTAGATTGAATCGCTCTTGTATGCAGAGAAATTGTCTGGATACAAAAGTGCAACACTACCATTTATACTTGTCACATTTATTGTATCAATTGTGAGTATAGGTGGCAGAGAAGTTTTTATCATAATATTCACTTTTTAACTAATAAATTCAACTTTAGATTAGTAGCCTTTACTTGAGGATTTGAGACACTTCAAGCTATCTGATCCAAATGAATGGTTCAAGTAAAACTCGTGGTTAATGTTTTGTGGATGATAGCTAAAACGTCTTTTTTTCCCAAACCTAACCTCACATAAAAGAGCATGAATACTTAGATTGATAAGTGAAATATTGCATCTTGGGTATTGAAAGGAGATTTGACAAGAGAATTGGTTACTTGCTTTTGATTTTACATTATTTACCAGCTTCTAATTTGTCTTGAGTGTGAATAATTTAAACATCCATTAACTGAAATTAGGATGAGAACATATCAAAGACATGTTTATACATAGATCAATGATCTAGATATACCATGCAGATCTATTGAATTCTTCTCATACTTGATGTTAGTTCTGTGGACAAAGTGAAGTTGTTTAAGATTGCTTGTTTGCTAGTTTCTTTGTGTTTTGATGAATGATTGGATTGTAGCATGGTTTACTTATCTTCTGAGAAGATTAGAATAGTTTAGACTTGAATATTTTACCTACACATATTGTGTATATATCTCACAAGTTTACAAACCATATTGACAAGTAAATCATTTATTGACGAAAATTAATTGACCCAACATTTTTGGTGTTGTTTCTGGGGAGTTGTTAAAAGGTAAGTAGTAGAAGGATAATTTTGTTTGTGAGTTTTTTCTATTTGTTTTTTTTTTCAATACATCCTAGAGAGGGAAGAGGAAAAAATGATAAGACACAAAGGCACCCTTGCTTCTAAATTTCCTCAAGGGTTCTATCATGTAGCATTCACTTCGGTGAGTCTATCCAAAACCTTCTTTGTCATGTAGTTGACTAATGGTTAGACCTAGAGGTTGTAGATTCCTTAAGTTTACTTCAAGTGGTGTAATTTCATTTATTTTCCTTAGTCTAAGGTGCCATAAGAGCCCCCATAATACTAATCCATTTATAAGTAGGAGCTCTAGACCATCAAAAAGAAATTGAAAATGTTCAAGAACTTGTTGAGCAAAGAAGGACTTATCACTACAAGGAACTTCTCAAACCCTTTTCCAAAGTTCATAATTATCACGAGGAAGGAGTTTTCATCCCAAGAAGTAGAAGCGATCCATGAGCCCGATCTAGAAGAAGAGCACCTAGAAGTATTCATTAATCAGCCTTGCAAGCATATAATAGGACTCATGGATAACATTAGATGGAGGGAAGACACTAGAGCCAAAGATCAAATAATTTCTTCCATTTTTGTCACTAGATCGCTTGTGTATTCAAGAGTTTCATGAGCAATTTTTGGAAGAACTTTATGTCATGACAACCAAAGGGAGCATAGGAGACAAATAATATATTGAAAATTGGTTTGAAACAGTCATCAGGCCATCAAGTTTCTCTATTGTTCAAAATTTCTTGGCACCATCTCTACTAGAAAAATTGATCTCACATATCCCAACAATCATGTAGGTATACTCTTCAAGTTTGGATATGAGTTTAACCAAGATCCTGCTGCATAAAAGGATGCATTGGAAATACTCCTACACTTTAGGAGATGTTATATTTTTTCCAAGTAAAGTAGACTAGTCTAAATAAATAAATAAAATAGTAAACATAAAAATTAATTCTAGTTTTGAAAACCAATTTACTAGCACAATTGGACATGAGTTTTTCTTGAAAACTAGGCAACCGATGGGAAAGACTCACAATAAATTCCACATTCAGTTGTTGGTTCTACCATGTACTCTTCAAATTATTATACTTATTCTTATGTCAAATGATGTGGGATTCCTTAAAGCCCACCTTCCAACAAATATGGACCTATCGAATCCAACACATCATCTGGGATCAAGATTAGAGATCTTGTTAGTACCTTGGGGATTGCATACATCAATGGTAAGAGTCTTTGCTACCAATAATGGGAATTCATAAAGGTCTCTTGATTGACAGATCTTGCAGGTGACTTGACCTCAGCTCATATATTTGTACCTCGCAATATGTACCAAGGCACCTTGATTCTCATCAACATCAAAGGTGAGTAGTCATGCATTGGTTAACAACATTCATCATTGGTTGGTAATACAATGATTTATTTCTATGTCCAGCTTCAATAAATTCATTCGCATATATAGAATTGTGGAAAGATTGGGTTTCAATGAAGACTATTTGGTATGTGAACCTAACAATAGTTTGTAGTCTCTAGAAGCATGCAAATAAAAGGGTATGGAATTCTTGTTGCAACAACATCATCCTACAACCCTTTGATTCTAGTTTGCATCCTTCATTCCACCAATAAGTTCAATTTTTTTTTTTCCATAATTTACAGGTCTTCATGGAAACAACACTAGAGTACTCAACATCCAAGTGTTCTAGAGGCCTGTTGCAATTTTAATCACTTGTTGTAGCATCCTTCTCTATGGAAGAATAATCTACCAACATTAATTCATCATTCCTTGGTTCCAAATTTGGTTTCGACATTTCCACAATGAATAAGTTCACAATTTCTGAATTTTCAAAGTTTTAAAGCATGCATAAAGGTTGAATTTCACTCATTTATGTTCAGAATAGCAGCAAGAAATTTTTATCAGTAATCATATTGATTCCATCATCTTTAGTTTCTTCAGTCAACAACATTTGTTTGCTTTCAAGGGACTTTGTTCATTCTGGTACAGGAACTGTATAAAAGGTACAAGAATACTTGTAACTGCATTTCTAATATTTGTTGAGCAAATTTTGTATATTAGCAGGCCTTCACTTTTTAGTTTAGAGGTTTATGCACTTGGAATACATCCTGGATCAATTTAAAGCATATCATTTGTACCATATCTAACAACAAAGATCCAAATTTATGTGTTCATTGCATTGTTCCACTCATCTTCGAAATATTTTTGCACAAATTTTAGATCCATCATGAGTCTTTGTAAGTATGGAGGACTAATAATTTCTGAGGTAAGTGTTTTTTTTAATTCTTTTAATTTATTAAGAACCAGGGATTTTGTTATGAATCACTCATATGCTTGATCCTTGTCCCTTTATCTTTCCTCTATACCATTTTGATTGCATCCATTTATATTCCCCTGCATATATCCTAAACTTTTTATCTTACCCTCGCATGATACATTCCTATGCCACATTGCCTTAGCATCTAAATCCCATTTATTTTGTGGAATATTATCCATGACATCCTCTATCATGAGTATCCATGAACTTATATGATATCACCTATACACCTATTGTTGACTTCATTTCTTAACAAATGCTCATTGCATGATTCTTTACTAAATCCTCCAGCTACATGCATAATTGTTTCTTTGTCATATAAACAAGCCCGATACTTCTATCATTATCCACAAACTTGCATGAAATTTACTCTTGATTTAACTATTGAAATTAATTTGGAATCACCAAAGGGATTCCAAATGAGTTATATCTATATCGTTCCAAAAACAAGTTGCATAGACCCTTGAAACCACTAATCGATTGCAATGACTCACCCATCTAGCCATTTATGTCAAAGGTCAAGAGTGTAGAAGCAAGGTTTCTCCTTTTGTCGTAATGATGTTGGTCATGAACCAATGACATTGCATGTTTTACAGTCCTTTCAAAAATACAATGCATGCCAAAAAATTGTTTAGGGCCATGAGGTGGCATAAATTCTTTTCCAAGTTCTAGGGATATGATGATAGGGTGAAACTTCAGTTTGTTGAGGGTTTTGATGGGCTGAAAGAATGAGTTTAGGGATTGGTAATAGAAATATCTGAGAAGAAAATAGATTTTTCTGCTAGTTTGCAAAGAGAAGGAAAGATATGGTTCAAGAATACTCCTATGGAAATATTGACAACTGATTCATCAAGCTAGCATACTAGAATGCAAATTGGTCCTATTGGAAAATTGATTGTCATTGATGTTGATTTTAGAAGCAGTCTAGAAGCCCCTAGAAGTAATGGGTATAATTGAACCAGTATCAAAAGTGGTCCCCTTATGGCATAGCTTTAAGCATGGCTCTCACGGTAAAATGCTTTGAAGAAATCTACAAGAAACCCATAGGTGTGGTCATGAAGCCTAAAGTTGTTTGAGTAATAAGGACATAAAGGATAGTGTAAATGCATGTAAAACCCTCACAGATGGATAGTCCTTGTCATGCCATATCCAATGGTAGGTGGTATTCCATGAAGTTCCTCATGGTTGAGAAGTTATGAGTTCATGAAGTTGGAAGCCCTGAAGAATGGTTAAGAATCCCCAAAACAATTACAACAAGATGTTACAAGTACTAATTTAGGGTAAAACAATTATAACAATAAGACTTAAAGTAAACGAGAGAACTTAATTTGAAAAAATATAAATACACCTCAAGAAGTCTCTCATAAGTACATTCACACACACAAGTTATTGAATATCTTCTATGCGAGCAAGTGATCTATTGGCGAATCTGAGATGGCGAATATGCGGCAGTAGAAGAGTAAGGAGTGCAAAAGTTTTGGGATTGCAGTTGTTCAAGGTTTTTTTAAGAAAAACATAATTTCTCTAACCCCCGCGAATCAAGCTATAGGTGTCCCTCTAGGCACCCCCATGGGTTGTACAACTATTGTCTCGTGAGGCCCCTCTAGTTGACTAGTCATAGTCCCGCGAGGTTGAGGAAAATTTGAGAGGGATTCTTATACCAGGTTTTTGAAGCTGAGGAAGGTTTGTAGGTATGTAGCACAGTGAAACAAGTCTGCTACAGGTATAAAGGTATGTATATATGCATTTTTTGAGAGTTAACTTTGGTGGTGCTATGGTACATGATTGAGGCATGTCTTTGTAATGTTGCTACATGTTGAGATACATATTGGATGGTATGGCATATATATGAGGTACATTATTTGGTACTTGGTTGAGGCTCATCATTGATATTATGATAGATACACTTGGAGTATCTTATGGTACATGGTTGATGCATGTTATGGTACATATCTTGGTACATGGTTGATGCATGTTATGGTACATATTTTGGTACATGGTTAATGCATGTTATGGTACATATCTTGGTATATGGTTGATGCATGTTATGGTACATATTTTGTTACATTGTTGATGATGGTATATCAGCTAGAGTGATAGACACAATGGCAGTTACAATTTAATGTGACAGTGACAACGACAGGTTGGATGACATGTTGATTACAAGTTGATGTGACAATGAAAGTGACAGGTTGGATGACAATTTGATTACAGGTTGATAAGACAAAGGCATTGGCAGTATTAGTGGTAGTGAAAGCTTGATTCTACACTCATATTTCACGATAACATGACAAGGGAAGGAAATGGGGCCATAGCCTCATTACGATCGGAGCCCGAGAATATAGGAAGTTGGAGCTTCCTTCAAGTTGGAGCCTATCAACTAGGGGGTTGGAGCCTCCTTCCAATTGTAGCTGGAGAACTCAGGAAGTTGTAGATTCCTTCAGGTTGGAGCTTCTAAACAGGGGGTTGGAGCCTCCTTCCAGTTGGTGTTGGATGATTTGGAATTTGGTGCTTCCTATGAATGCATTCTTTTGATACATAAGAAATCATTCCATAGTTTTCTCCCATTTGGGTTTCCACCTAAATGATGGTGTATTGTGTATGTGATTATTTGACGTGATATTGTTGAATGTACTACTTATGGTTATATGCTCATGAAATATTAAATGAAGGAAAAAGTGATAAATTGTTGATGATCATATATTTTAATTGAAAGTGGTAATAAATTTCATAATATTGATTTATCCCCCCCTCTCAGTATTCCAAAAAATGGTATTAGAGGTGATCCTTTAAGAAAATAGTCTAACCATGAGAACGAAGATCATGGAGTACACTAATATTGGAGTACCAATGTTTGATGATTAGAATTATTCCTTCTGGAATAAAAGGATAAAACCTTTTTATAGGAACATGGATTTGATGTCTCACAATCAGCAGTAGACGGATACACAACATTTTCCACTCCCCCAACTAATAAAGATGGAAAGAATCTTAGCGAAAATAACTCAAATGATAAAGGAACCATTCTAAGCAGTCTCATTGATTCAATATTTGTGAAAGTGATGCATTGTGAGACTGCAAAGGATCTTTGGGACAAAACTTCAAAACATTTATGAAGTATATGCTAAAGTAAAAGGGGTCAATCTTCAAACCTATAGAGGTAAATTTGAACAATTGAATATGAAGGAAGACGAAGATATTATAGCTTACTTTCCATGAGTTGATGAAATAGTAAATTCCATTAAAGGATTGGGAGAATAAATTAAGGAATCAATGATTGTTCAAAAGGTACTGATGTCTCTTCCAATGAGAATTGATCCTAATATTTCATCCCTAGAAGAAAGAGCAGACCTTGCTACGTTGAGTATGAAAGAACTAAATGGGATACTTATAGCCTATGAAATGAGGATAGAGCAGGATGATCCACCCAATAAGGAAGCAACGTTCAAGGAATCCAAGAAGAACAAAAAGAACCCAAAATCAAAACCAAGTTGCAGTTGAAGTGATGATTCATATGAAGATGAATAAATAGCCAACTTCGTAAGCAAGCTTAAGAGAGGAACCAAAAAGTACAAAGGTATGCTTCCCTTCATATGTTTTAATTGTGGTAGAATTGGTCATTTTGCTTCTAAATTTCCTTATGCTAAGAATTCAGATAGTGATGAAGAAGAATCTTTGAAGAAATAAAAGAAATATAAAAAGGGATACAAGAGAAGAAACAAAAAGAAATTCTTCAAGAAAAGTCTCTACTGAAAGGAGGCAAGTTCATCATGAGATGAGGAAGATGATAGCAACAATGAATCAGAAATGGTACTCTTTATGTCCTAAGAAAATGATGAAGAGGATTATGAAGAAGAAGGTGAATTTGATCTGAGAGAAGAACTAATCAATGCTTTAGAAGAGCTAAAAAGAGAGAAGAAGAAAAAAAAATCACTCAAGGGAGAATTACTTATGCTAAAGGAGGATTCTCAAAATCATAACTATGAAAAGGATAAACAAATGATTATGAACCTGAAATTCCAAGTTGAAGAATCCAAAAGGATCGAAGATATACTCAAAAGCAGGTTGGAAGAAAAGGAAAAGTAGAAAGAGACCTTAGAAAAAGAAATAGTTTCACTAAGGAAGGAAATTCAAAAAATAGATATGCAGCAGAACAACAACAAATTAATGGATGAAATCATCAGCTCTCAAATGTTGTATCATGATAGGTCTGGGCTGGGATAAAACCAAACACATACAGAGAAGGGTTTGAGTTACATCACTAAAAAAGAGGAAGAAGAACAAAAGACTTATGTAGAAGTCGCCAAAGTATTCACCAAGAAGGAAGAATGCAAGCCTTCACATGGGAATGATTGGGAAGAAGATTATAGAAGGATGGCACCATATAGAAGACCCGGGTTTTAGAATGAACAACCACCCATAGAAAGAAATCAAGAATAAGAATACATAGGAACAACGCCATTCAGAATATTTCTCATGTATCAACCAATCTTTCCTTGTTCATGTTATTCTTGTAACAATTTACGGCACAACACTATAAATTGAAAATCTTATGCTAAGAATAGAAGCAATTATGAAGATCACTCTAGAATTAATCATCTCATAAAGAGTCATGAATCATATAACAAAAACTATAATAGTTTTGGATCTCTAGAAGGTGAAGTAGTATGCTACAAATGCAACAATTTTGGAAACATGTAAAAATATTGCAGGTAAACAATTCCCCCAATGGAACCAAATAAGTATTTAAAAAATCATGAAAAAGGACCATCAATAATTTGGATAAGGAAGTAATATAACCTAAACATTGAAGAATTCTCTCTTGCACTACAAGACCAAAGAAGAAGAAGTGATTGGTATGTTGATAGTGGTTGTTAAAAACATATGATAGGTGAAAAGAACAGATTTATAACTCTGAAGAAACAAAGAGATGGATCTATTTCATTCGGCAATGAAAACTCAACCAAAATTATAGGGAAAGGCATAGTCAATCTTGGAAGTAAAGATGCCAAGGTATAAAATGATCTACTTGTCGAAAACATGAAGCATAATTTGTTGAGTGTGAGTCAAATGTGTGATCAGGGACATAGACTTATGTTTTACTCAAAGAAGTGTGAGATAAGAAAAGAAGGACTAGGAAAATTGGTGGCTACAACAGTAAGGACTCAAAACAATATATACATCTTAAATGAGATTGGAAAGGAAATATGTTTCTCGGGAAAGGAAAATGAAAGTTGGATTTGGAAAAAAAAATGGGACACATGAACTTTGAAAATATAGTCAAAATTATTAGAAATGAAGCAATAAGATAAATGCCCAAAATTTCAAAATTGGTTAGTACTATGTGCAAGCATTGTCTACATGGGAAAAAAACAAGAAAAAAATGCATATCAAAGGAATACTTTGAAGCAAAGACATTGGAAATTGTGCACACTAATATATGTGGACCAATGAGAACAAAAGGACTAAATGGTGAACAATACTTCATGCTACTTGTTGATGACTATACAAGAATGATTGCATTTTTTTTTTCTCAAGAAGAAATTAGAGGCATTTGGAATTTTTAGAATATTCAAGGAGATGGTTGAAAACTGAATGTATTCAAGAATTAAGTTCTTAAGATTAGGCAATGGAGGTGAATTCATATCAAAATAATTCATGGAATTATGTGAAGAGCGTGGAATAAAAAGGAAATTTTGAGCAACTAGGAAACCTCGGCAAAATGGAGTCATTGAAAGGAAGAATAAAACTGTAACAAAGATGACTAGAACCATGTTGAAGGATTTGAAGTTGAGCAATGTATGTTGGGTACAAACAGTACACACATCCATTCATATCTTGAACAAAGGGATGCTCAGAAGTAACAATGAAAAAATTCCAGATGAGCTATGGAAGGGAAGACCAACAAACGTCAAGCACTTTAGAGTGTTTGGAAGAAAATGCTACATAAAAAGAGAAGATGACAAAGTTGGAAAATTTGATTCTCCAGTTGATAAATGCATACTGATTGGATACTCAAGAAAAAGCAAGGAATACAAGTGTTACGATATGAGACTCAACAAGATAGTGGAAAGCATAAATGTAAATATTTATGAAGTAGATGTGTTGAAGATCAAAGAAGAAAGAACAAATTCTAATGAACATGAAGCAGAAGAAGAACTAAAATAACACGAGCTCGAAGAAGAAGAACATCAAGAAGAGAAGCAACCAGAAGTAGAACAAGAAGACAATTATCAACAAGAATTTCATACGCCCTTCAGGACACCTAAACATTAGATTCAGAAGAATCATCCACCAGAACATATTATTGGAGATAGAAATGTAGAAATAGAAACCAAAGGACATAAAAGGTTACGTACACCATAACAGAAACACCTTGCACTACTATTTGTTAGAAAATTGGGTGTGCTCATTTAATCATAGACAATATAGAAATAGTGTAACCCAACCAAGGCTAATGCACCAAGAAAGGATAACTAAGACTGATAAAAAATTCCAACCAAGAAAGACAGAAATTACAGGTTGTAGTAATTGCAGCTGTAGCTACTCTCTAGACTTGCGCACTACTAAATTTCCGCAGTGCGCACCATTAAATTTTTACAGTTGTGATTTGTGTCTTCCAAATGAGCTCTGGTATCCTTTATTTATATTTCTCCTCCTTAGTTGTCTGGGCTGAATTCTCATTTTGGAGGATAAAAAATCAATATTGAATATTTCCTTTAGTCAGCTTGTCTTCTAGGGTTATGCCCAATGCTTTAGGGTTTCTTCTTTCTTCCTGGAATATTCTAGTCTCGTCAATGGTTACAAGTGGACGTTAATACCTCTCGTAGATACCATAATATCAACACTCCCTCCTAGATAGGGAGGTATAAAAGGCAATGGTCTTGAAAACAAACATACCATTGAACCAATAGCATCATCATCACTATCCTACTAGATAGTCTCCATGGTAATCAGAACAATTCCATCCAATAGAACACAATTGTGTCTATTCATAGTAGTATAAAACTACTATCTAGAGACATATAGTCTCTATAACAATCATATCATATGATATCAATCTGTATAAACAATATCATGATTCAAACTGAGTCATCTGGGCCATTCTTCCACTCACATCTGTGAGATCTGGAAGAGCATCTTCCCTCAGAAGGTAAAACATCATCCATGGGATATATGGACTATTACTCTTAAGCATAGAAGAATAATTTTCCTTGATTTCTGAGCCTGTACAATTCACCTAACTGGGCCATTCCTCCGACACTAATCATAGGGAAACCTAGAGATAACGAGTCTGCCCTAGGGAATGCATGTCCCTGATTGTTGAACATGGACCATTCACCTAACTGGGACATTCATCCAACACTAATCATAGTGCAACCTGGAGAGAATGAGTATGTCCTAGGGAATGATTGTCCGGACCATTTCCTAAGGAAATGACTATCCTGCACCAACCTCCAAAATGGACCATTCTTCGAAATTGCTCACAATTGTGAACTTCGAAAGAATGACTGCCCGACGAGGCAAACCATTCTGATTGAACACTAATCAGAGTGATTGCTGAGAAGAATGATTTTCCTAGACCATTCCTCCATGCTATTCACAAGAAGAATCGTTGTCTATGGTACATCAACAATCTATTGAACCATTATGAAAATGACTGTCCGATCTGGACCATTTTCCAAACTGGAAAATGTGTGTCCATAAAAAATCTCAAACCACTTTCCGAACTTGAAAGCAAGTTCCCAACCTGGACCATTTACCAAACTAGAAAATGATTTTCCATGAATCAATAATATATATATCATTTCTCCCTCCCAACCTGGGGAACCATATCTTTTCTTTCAGCTAAGGGAGTTATCTCCACGAACCCCAACTTGTCCCTTAAGTATGCAAACTTTATCCTGGAAAAAGGATTTGTCAAAATGTCTTCTACCTACTCATTTGTGGGGATATACTGGAGTTTCACTTCTCCTGCCTAGAATTTTTCACAAATAAAGTATTATTTGATCTCAATATGTTTCGACTGGTCATGAAACACTGGGTGTTCAAATAGCCTTATACAACTCTGATTGTCACATTATATTACGGTCGAATCTGGTACCTGATCAAATAATCCATAAATCAACTTCCTCGGCCATACTACTTCGGTACATGCCTCACATGCTGCAATATATTTTGATTCTACTGTGTTTAGTAAGGCGGGATTCTATTTCCTGTTGGACCATGATATCATAGCAGAGCCCAAGATGAAACACATCCCTAAAGTAATCCTTTTGTCTTTTGCACTCCTTGCCGAATATGAATTTGTGAATCCATGAAGTTGTATATCACTTGATGAGGTATATCTTAAATCATATTTTAGCATCCCATGAATATATCTTATAAAATGATTTGCATCTATCCAATGCTCATGTCTGGGTTCCACCTGGAACTGGCTTAAGGTGTTTACAAAAAATAAAATATATGGTCGGGTATTTACTAGATACATCAACAACCCAATAAATTGTCGATACAGGGATGGGTCTACTGGATCAGAATCTGAGTCTCTTACTTTTATTATATATGTGGTCATAGGAGTTTCCATGTATTTGCAATCCATCATTCCAAATTTCTGAAGAATCTTTACAACATACTTTCCTTGTCCAAGGAATACTTCACCACGCTTCTATCATACTTCTAGTCCCAAGTAATAGTTCATGAGACCAAGACCTTTCATATCGAACTCAGAAGCTAGTTCCTTCTTACATTGGGTGATGACAGACTCTGCACCTATCAAGAATAGGTCATCACCATATAGTAGTAGAATCACAGGTGCATTGTTCACAACTTTGTAGTAGATATCTGGATTTGCATGACTTTTAGAGAAACCAAGTCTTATTAAGTAGTTGTCTATTCTAGATTACCAATCTCTTGGAGCTTGTTTGATTCCATACAAGGATTTCTTTAATCTACAAACATGAGTATCTATGGAATGTACTTCAAATCCTTGAGGTTGTTCAATGTATACTTCTTCTTCAATTGCTCCATTGAGGAAAGTTGTCTTTACATCCATCTGATGTAGACTCCATCCCATGGAGGTAGCAAGAGATATAATGGCTCTAATAGAAGTATATCTGGAAAAAAGAGCAAAGGTTTCGTCATAATATTCTCCCTCTTATGAGAGAACCCTCTAGCTACGAACCTTGCCTTGTATTTTTCCACGCTTCCATCTGCTACATGTTTGATCTTATAGACCCATTTTGAAGTTACCACTGATTTTTATTTGGGTCTACACATGATTTCCCATACATCATTTTTCATGATGGACTGGTGTTCTTCTGTCATGGCTTATTTCTATTGTTTCTTCTGAGTTTCTTCTTCAAATGTGGTGGGTTCTTCATTTATAAGCTTTGTCATACACGCTGCATAGTTGGAGAATATTTTGGGTTTTTTTCTTTCTTTGAAGGTGCCACTTGGGGATTTGAGTCTTTATTCTTCTTGTAGGGTATCTTCAAGCCAAGATGGACATTTTCTAGTTTTGGGTACAGTGACTGATTCAATAGGTTCACATGGTTTCATCAAATGATCAAGTTGTTATGGTTCTTCATTCTGACTTTATGGAAGATAAATACTTTCTTCTTTAAGCTCTTCATATTCTTCTTCTTCTATGGATTCTTCTATAGATTTATTGAAAGCCATCTTCTCATTGAAAATCACATCTCCATTGACTTCAACCTTATGTTTTTCTGGGATATAGATTCTGTAGACTTTGGATGATTCACTGTAT
>ML796641.1:0-13957 GCA_009831015.1 Picea engelmannii
GCGAACAAAGTAAAAAAAAAAAAAAAAAAAGAACGAGCTTCACATCCATGCCTACCATGCACCCACTCATAGTAAAAAGAGAAAAAATAGATAATAGGTAAAAACCTTTAAACTGGTCATGTATGGTAAAATAATTGAACGAAGAAACGTGGCATCAGGCCATGCGAGGGTTCGCACTCCATAAAAAATGAATGCCTCCCTCCAATATGACACATGCCTGCACTTGAGGTAGTGTCTGCTAATTATTCAAATGTGGCTTGCATAGATATTGATCATGGTTAATCATGTAAATGTGGCAATTATACGACCTTACAATGATTTCTTAATATAATTAGGTAAATGTGAAAAAGTAAACAGGTTAACGGATGCATTTAGAAATGCAAGGAAGTTATGATCAATAAATCTCATTCATTGATTTGGGAAGACGACTAAGAATATGACAACATCTTCAATTAATAACCATCAGATTAGGATTTAATATTAAAATATCATTAATTGTGCCCATGTCCAATAGGTGAACGCCTATCGACGTAATTAAAATGATAAACTTTTAATTATAATTATATATTATTATTATTAATATATAAATAAACCTTAACATCACATCATTTGGTAATTAATTATATATAAATAAATGATAAAATATATGTTAATTAGTATTACTATATAATTAAAAGCTTTCATCACTTCTACTACCACTTTACTTTTGCAACCCTCCTCTGCTAATTTTTCCACCATGGGCCTTCCGCCTTTGTCCTCCCCTTGGGCTTGCAAGGTTGAATGGCACGAAAGTATGGGCAATTCGTTGGGTTTTGCACCTGGAGCCATTGTGGACAATCCTTCGAATCCACAACCTCCCACCCACCCGGTTACTCCTTTGACCGCTCCACCTAACCATTTTGCCTCCTGCCCTAAGACTGCGACCCCTTCACCCTGCGAAGAACACCAAGGGCTTCAGAGTGCTATGTCGATTTTATAGGACCTCGTTTTTGAGGTTAGGCGAGACTTGGCAGACCTAATGTTTAGATTCGAGTTGTGGATGCGACGTGAGGAGAAACTTGAAGTGTTGTTGACGACTCTCCTCCACAAGACTCCAACTCCAGAGACAACGACCCAGGCTTTGGAGCTAGTGACAGACGAAGACGAGCGACAAGCCCAACCGACTCCGTGCTTAACTTGATGGTTGGGTTCTCAGGTTCTTACTTAAGGTTTTTGTCGATGGTGTTATGATATCCTCTTTTGAATCAGCCCCGCGCGACATAATTGTCTATAAACATATCATTAGGCTTAGAAATTTTGTAATGGATTGTGACAGACACTCAGTTTCTAGACATTGTTATTGTTGGACATGTGGCTCCATTGGTTTCCCACCTAGGCAATGCAGCCACCACCTCACTTGTTTAAACAAACAATTGTATATTTTAACTGTGATACTTCTAATATAATCTCTTACAAAAACAAATATTAATCATTTTTTATAAATTTGATGGTTTTGTTTAAAATAATATTCATTATTTTATATAAATTTATATAATAATATCTTATAAAAAAAATTACTAAATTCATAATTATAAAATTAATACATAGTAAATAGAGTAAGTCTAAAATTATTAAATTTATGAATATAAAATTAATGCATTAAAATCAAATTAATAAAGTTAAGTTCTCACAAAGATTAATTTTATCATTTAAAAAAATATTTATAAAATCATAATTTAAGAAAAGTGTATTTTAAAGAGTGCTCAGTCATTATGATATAGTGAATTAAAAAAAAAAAAAAAATCATAAATTATTAATGTAAATGTCTCATATACACTACATCATTGGGTAATCAAAATTGTTAAATTCACAAAATTATAATTATAAATTAATATAAATAATCTTTATCTTTTCATGGAGATTTATAAGTTTGAAATGCATTATATAATTAGGTTATCAATAATTTTAAATTTACAAATCATATTTATAAATTAATATAAATAATCTTTAATTTTACATGTAAATCAATAAACTTGAAATGCATTACATCATTGGATCATCAAAATCATTAAATTTACAAATCATAATTATATATTAATAAATATAAATCAATATAAATAATCTTTACCTTCTCATACAAATCATAATTATATATTAATAAATAGAAATTAATATAAATAATCTTTATCTTCTTATATAAATCATAATTATATATTAATAAATAGAAATTAATATAAATAATCTTTACCTTCTCATAGAGACCAATAAACTTTGATTGTTCATTTTGATTATGTGAAAATAATAATTTGGGGAGTGCCTAAGTTAAGATTGTAATAAGTAAAATTATTATACAATAATAATTCATAAATAATTAAACTTTAGAAATTGTTAATATATTTTAACTTAGATATTAATAAATATATTTGATCAAATTTATCTAAAATTTTTATTTAATTTTTATTATCAAAATACGTTATACTAATCAATCATTTAAAAATTTTAAAAATTCGGTAAAAATAAACTATAAACTATACTAGTGATTCACTAAATCATTATGATTTTTAAAACTTCCATTTAATTTTAAATATAATATTTAACTATATTTTTTATATTAAAAAACTAAGTATTAAAAAAAATTAAATTCAAAACTCAATATTAAAAATATTTTCTTGTAATCACATTCGAATTGTTAAAAATGTTTTTATTTAAAAACTTCCAATCTGAGAGCACGAAGTTATTTTTCTGATCAAACTCTATCTCAAAGTCAAAGTCAAAGTCAATGTCTATGACAAAGACAAATAACCATAATTATTATGTGATTTCATTTGACATTAACACGCTTGACCATTAGGAAGGACTAAAGAAGTTTCCAAGCAATCAAGTGGGGAGTTTCAACATTTTTGTATTCACAATGTGTTGATTATTATTGAATTTTCTTTGTATAATTGTTATGGAGGAGCTTTTGAAGAATTTTTAATTATCATTGTAATAATAAATTTATTAAAAGTGTTCTACTCGAATCGGAAGTGGTCTACTTTTTCATCATCGCTCTCCCGATGACCTGCCCTGATGTTCAGCCTGTAGAATTCTTCAGTGTATTCTTTCACTGTCATCAGCTTCTGTCTTAGGTTTTGCATCCTCCTGAACAAAGTAATTTGATAATCTCTCAGGATGAATTTCACCTTCATCTTCGCGACCATTCTATCCCAGCTTTTGATCTTCTGCTTGCCCTTACAACGTCTGTCAGCTTGTAGTTCATCCCACCACAAAGTTGCATGTCCTTTCAACCTTGTGACAGCATGATTAACTTTCTTGTCTTCTTCGACATCTTCGTAGTCGAAGTATGTGTCAAGAGCTCTAATCCAGTCCAGAAGCTCCTCTGCATCCAAGTTTCCCTTGTAAACTGGAATGTCCATCTTTGCTCTTGCACCCATCCTTGTAATAGCTTTGATCAAACGCTCATTTGATGTGTCCTCGGCTGCAACTTCTTCTTCCTATTCAGCCTCAATCTCACTTTCGGAATCACTTAGATCCCCTGCACTGGCTGTGCGTCTTTGCGTTGTCTCCATGTCTTCGAGTCTAGCTCGAAAATCACGCATTTGTCTCTCCATAGCTGGATCTGTCATCTGCCTGCCTCTTCTTCTCACCATTTCCCTATCCTCTAAATCGGATGACTGTCTATCTCTCCTTGGCGGCATGGAAAATTCTCTTTCTCCTCTCTGCTACAGAAAGCAAAGAACCTTTCTGTGCTCTGATACCACTTGATGCAGGACGCACTCGCAAGCACGTCCGCTCACAATATCTTTTCTTCTTTTCGGCCCAAAGAAATTCAAAGGTTCTTCTATTTCCCTATCGGGAAATCTATACCCACAACAATCCTCGTGGGATCCCCCATTCTTTACAAATTGGGAGATCGGACTTCACAACTTCGCGAATCCAAAGGTCGAGCGCTCGGTTCTTGAATTCCTAAAACCCGATATACCAGTCAACGCTGACCTTTTCACTTTTCCTATCAAGATTTCTTCTATCACGATTTCGGCACTCGCGATGTCGAACAGCTTGTCTCTCCGACTGCCAAACCCCGATATGTCGAAACTCCGATGCGCTCGCGAGTTGACTTTTCAACGGTCTCTTCACTCCATCGACATTTCGGAGTTCGCAATATCGTGAATCCTAATGCATATGTTCGGGCCTTCTCGCCACGAAACCCCGATAAGGTGTGCCACCTGTCCACCTACTGACCCTTGTGGCCCCACACAAATCTTCCTTTAGCTGTCGGGATATCGCGATCCCTGTGGCTATGTTTACAGAGTTCCAACCCACGAAACCCCGATACACGATTTCACACGTAAATCTGACGGCCCTTGCGGCTCGGATCAACGGTCATGCCCCTCCTGAGCTTCGAACCTCTTGAGAATACGTCGTTGTATCTCCCCTGCACCTCTGTGAGATCTAACAGCTCACGGGACTTCGTGAATTTCCCTCAAGGGATTCCGACCGTTCGTCTTTCCTTGATGATTCCTACGAATGACCAAGTGTTCCTCCCAGAACTCGTCCACCTGCGTGCAAACTTGCGACGCCTACTTAAACCTTCAAGGCATAATTTCTCTGGGTTGTCCTTCAACAACTCCGAAGGCCTTATCCTTCCTGAGCTTTTATAAAAGACCCTTGCATGCACTCCTTGTGGAAACCTTCAAACACGTCTAAGTATTGAATCTTTTTGACTCTGCGTCCACCTGCAGCAGCAGTCTTTCAACAGTTCACTCAGGTTCGCAACCTTGAAGTTCACTTGACCTGCGCACTCCTTGCACGGCTCTTGTGCTCAACTGCACTTTTGAGGAAATGAAAACAAAAGTAAAACTATCTGAGCTTCATAGACGCAACCCTGAATCCTTGTCGACGCACTCCTTGGGGACACTTCAACTGCACTCCTTGTAGGAATTCTTACTCAGATAGGGAAACAATTGAAACTCGTTCCTTCTTCCTTATAGACTTCAACCTCAAAGCATGAAATCATATACACAGCATATAAAGCAAATGTATAACAGGAAGCAAACATCAAATGAGCATATCATTCGGTATCAATAAACAGAGAACAACACAAAACCATGAATTTGAATCAAACTCTTTCCATTTATCCAAATGTTTGTACATGGGTGTTCTTACACAGCTCTCTGCATGCTCTTGTTCTTCTCATGTTTTCAATCTATATTACAATACACAATGAGGGTGTCTATATCCCGTTTCCCTCTTGCGCTCTCAAAAGCCGTCTATTCTAGAATTAAATTCTACCTACTTGCATTAACTTATTTAAATGCCTTCTATCTACTAAGGATGAGAGCTAAAGGCTCAAGGTCCGTTTACATTTTACAAGTGCGCCTCTTCTTAATGACTTCATTTAAGATTGCGCAACAACTTCAAGGTGTTTTCAAAATTTGTGTTGGCACCTGTCCAGCTGTCCAATTGTCTTCGCGCTGGCTCGCTTAATGTGGGAGATGCTCCTGCATCACTTTGTCATCTCAGTAGCCTTGTCCCACACATAAAATTAAGGAAACTAAGCTACCATAACCCACTGAGGAATCTGTAAAGGTCTATCTAGCCCAATTAGTAGTAGAAATAGGAGAGTTACTTGGAATGAAACAAGACAACTAGCAACCTTTTCTAACTTACTCTCAATGATTAAAAACAAATTAAGACATTGCAAGTTGTTAATAGATTTAACAAGCTTCAAAGAGATATGCTACTTAAAACTTAGACAAATATGCTTGGAAGACAACAAAGATTTGTGAATGAGTTATGTTTGTTTTAAATTGCTCATATAACCAATGAGATCAACGATCTTCGAAAAGGCACAAATAATGTTCTTATTTACCATTTAACATTCACCATGAGGTAAACATAGTCAATGAACCAAGATGGAATAATACCCACAAGATTTAAGATATGTAACCACAAGATTTAAGATATCTAACCATTAAAGTTAGAGGGTTTATCATTCATTGATTCATTCTACCATATTTCGAGAGTTATTCCAAGAAATTAAACATTAGATTTCAAGACAACAAGATAGATCAGATTTTTGAAAAAGGATTTATTAACCATAGAATGCATTGAAATTTAGGGCATCGGTTATTTAAACACTACAAATCTTCAACACATTCTTGCAAGTAAAGATTGAATCTTTAGAGCATAACGTTAGGTTCTCAAAGGTAAATGTAGCATGGATTATGTAGAATGTTTGCAAGTGCTGAGTATGTTAAAACATCAACCAGTCTATTTCCAGCAAGTGAAAATGATGAATTTATGTTAATTTTAGACCCATTTAAAAGCAAATTGTTGAAAGATCTTTATCTTTGAATTAATGAGCATGTTCATTTGAACACAAATTTCATGAAGCCTTCAGCCAATGAATATTTCAAAGACCAATTCACCCAAAATATTCCATGTTCATTCCAAAATTTGTTCTTGAGAGAAAAATAGCTAATGAAGTATATTCACATAAACAAATTCCAGATTTATCAGTATTGAATGTTTTTCTTATCAAAGCCCACTTAAAATCATCATTCAAGAAGTTGTAGGGTATTTGCAACCAGTGTTGTTAGGTTCCTTTGAGCATCTACACGCCTGAGAGTATTTGATCATGAACATTACGATATGTGAGGAAACTGAAACATTACTATATTGCCATAAAAATTTACTGTAGGAAATTTAGCAGGTTTGAGGGAATCACAGACTTGAGAGAATGAAGGACAGGAAATGAGTGAAAATGTAATTAAAATCAGCGTTCTTATATTACCTTAAACCTGGAAACGATGACTCATTTAGATTAAATTTCAGGTCCACTGAATCAACCTTCTTATATAGCATATTGCCAGTGAATCTAAGCTCAGATCATTGCTCAAATCTCAAATTGTTCATACTATTAGAACATCAATCAAGTCCAGGAGATATCAAACAATAGTTTTATGAAATATATGGCAAGTTTTACTCCAAAACTTTGACCATTTCGAGTGTAGGAAACAACAATAAGAATGTAATATCAAAGCTTTGAAGCAGTTTGTTCCACTAGAAACCCATCAATTCATTTAATGAAGAAGGTTTACTTCTTCTGGAAATGGCAGCGGGAGGAACCCACGGCTTGGACTTCGTGGTCATTAATTCAACTGAGGGTAGCGACAGCGGGAAGAGATTCGACAACGAGATAGGGAGGGCCCAGGTGGAGCAGATAATGGACGTCGCCTCCCAATTTATCTGGCAGACCTTCGCCTAGCAGTCGCCACTGACAGGAAGGGCGTGCAGACGGTAACTCTGTTTGTGGAAAGCATGAACCTTAGGCTGCATGTAAAACAAAAACTAAAAGAGGGAAATTAAGTGAGATGGTTTAGAAAAGAAATGAGAAAACTTTAGTGCTACCTTTGGACATGGAGTCTAAGCCACTCTTTGAATACCAGTCATCTTCATCTTCAATGTTAAAATTTCCACACATCTTTTGGAAAATGCTCGGTGAGAATCAAGCTAAGGGGACCTAACTATACAATATTCATAGAAGGTTAAACTAATACCAGATTCAACTTAAGTATTGCAAACTTAAATACTTAAAGTATAAATCTAAGGTAAGGAGTTAAAACTCTCATATATTTAACTTCAAGACTAAGATCTAACTTTAAATTTCACAAAGAAATAAAATAGACTTATGCCATACCTTACTTGCATTGCTTGTAATGCAATAGATTTTTTTTAATGTCTCTTGCATGTCAAACACTTCTACAATTATCCTAGAACAACATATTGAAAGAAATAGAGAAGAAAACACACATATTGAGCAAAAATAGCCTTTCAATTGATCTCCAACTATGAAAAAGTGAGGGAGGTGTTCTTCTTATATAGATAGAGCACTTGACAAAACAATGAGTAGAAATCCATGTGTTAGTACAATACCATGTGCCAACACAATGTGCTCAAACAAAATGGTGAGCTAAAACAAGAGGCACTCTCAATACCATGGTCTAAAACCATTGAATCAAATAAACAATATATCTTGAAATAACCACATCAACCAACTCAAACATGTGAGTAGACTAGTCAAAGAGAAGATGTGTGCCCCACAAGATGCTCTAACCACCTACACATGTGTCTAAGGGAGAGAAAATGTGCTCTACACGTGCAGTGCTAAAATGTGGCGATAATTTTCATGCAACAAATTCCAACAACATTATAACTAGGTTAATTTTTGCCTCATTTTCTATTATAACCCCATTTCATAAATCTTGCAGCCAATATGCATCTAATGGTGTTGATTTGGTAGAATTCTAGGCACTCTATCGAAAGATAACTTCCCCTAAAGTTGATCGAACTAAAAATGTGCTCTAACCACCTCAACACCTCAAGAAATGGTCCCAAAGAGCAAGTGCACCCTCTAGGATGGATCTATGTGGCACATGATGATGATGTTGCATTCTCAACACCATTCAACACATTGTCACAAATCTCTAGGAAATGACATGTATCCCAATGTAGAGTCACGGATCCCAAGAAAATGCCATGGATTTCAATGTGTGTGTGTATGCATTTACACGAATCCCAAATCATCATCATGGATCCCAATGTAGGTATACAGATCTCGAGGCATAGTGCATGAATCCCAATGTGGGGAGGCCACCTATAATGATGAATCAAATCTTAACACAAATCATTAGGCAATGCACATTAAGTAATCTATTCTAACATCATAACATAAGCTAATTTTATAAAATGTCTAAGTTTACCATCGTGGGGAAACTTCACCCTGATTACATGTTTAAATTCCTAGGACATAAAGTATTTCCTAGATAACTCGGTTAGAGATAGGTAAAAATGATGAATTATTGATGGAAAGGGAATGAGAACTTCATATTTTGACCCTCAAAGTCATATGAAGTGATGTAGAGGTCCTTTAACTGGACCAACTAGCTTATAGAGATGAGAATCATCATTATTTTTTCATGTAAGTCTTTAAGAGGGAGTTTGGCTTAGAGTTACCACCTCGACACCTTATTTATTACCCCTTTTGTATTTTCTTTGATTTTTCTTAGTCTTTTATTTAGATATGCATTTTTAAGCATAGGATATTGGGGGTGGGCATTTTTAATGAGGTGGCATAGCTCTAGCTTCATTATTTTATTTTATATTGACATTATTGCTTTTCACTTCTAGTCATTTTTGGCTTTGTTTGATTTTGGCTTACATTGTTCTTCAATTTGTTCATTTAGACCTTGTTAGATGACATTTGATAAGTCAAACATGAGCATGGATGATATTTTTTTTATGAACAAGATGAAAGTGAAAGGGGAAAAATGGAAAATGTTAGATGTGCTTAGGATTTGAATATGTTATTCAACAAGATCATCGATAGTATGATTTGGCCTAAGTCAAGACAACACTTATCTAAGGACAATTATGTTCTCACGTGGTATAACGAGACAAAATAATAAAATTATTAACATTAAGAAGTGTTATTAGATCAAACCATTTTTTTATTACGTTCATGACAAAGTTAAAAACCATCACACCACTTCTAAGAAAGAAACCTACACATGAAATCATAGCACATCAACTAAAATAAAGATGAAGCATGAAGTAGCATCTGCAAGTGATTATGAGGTGTAAAGCATAAGAGATGATATACTATGGTATAGTCATCTGAAAGATCTCATTAGTGGTCACATAAGGTTTGATGATTTGATATCTAATAGAAGAATTGGAAGATCATGTGTGAATCAACAAATATGATCAGAAGAGCTCATCCAAGTTGCATCAATGCACCCTTGAGAGGGTGGCCTGGAAGTAGTTTCCCTTGGGGAGGCAATAGGGTCTCAAGTCTAGGGATGAGCTAATGCAACTGAGAGCTACTTTCAACATTGAGATCATCTCATTCTATATTTGGAGGGAAAAGTTTATGATTCTTGTGTCAAGAAGATTTTCACATTTTTCCTCCCCTGAGAGAGTGGACTGAATCCAATTTGAAAAATTCATTCCACTAATGAGAGAAGTCTTCCCGTTAGTAACTCTAGAAAATTGCCCCAAAGATATAGACATTACCAACAATAATCAATCTCATAATGTATGCATAATCTACAAATAATTCAATAAGCACCAAAGTCAATACAAAACCTTACAAGATAATCTTCTCCCACTTGGACATACTAAAGCAAAAGAGAAACTTGGATTCAAAACAAGTAGATTTGTTGACTATATTCATAGTACATCTACAAAATATGTTAAGGAAATCTATGCACAAAGTATGACATTTCAAAAATAAAAGGTAACATGGATTTCAAGATGAAGAAAATCTAAAATGAAGTCAAAAACTTAGGATAACACGTATTAATTGAAACTTTGAATCAACACGTGAAGAAAACAAATTTAAAATTGAGATAAGGGATTAATTGAATTATAAATTCCTTCTTAATCAACCTTGTGAATTTGACTAGATTCGACCATGTTTGTCCCAAACAAGCAGACTTCTCGTTTCAGAACTAGTTCGAATAGACTCCCCCATTCTACTCAATATTGTTTCATTGGTGTGTAAACATTGACACATCTTTTTGTGATCAACATTGAGGCTAAAACAACTAATATGTAGCAATTTGTTGTGGGGAAACAAAATATGGAGAAGTTTAAAAAATCCAACACTTTAATTAAAACAATTACTATGTAACAATTTATAACAGGGAAAGAAATTATGGAGAATTTTAAAAGTCTTAAATCCTTTTATAACTAGGGCTTTTATTCTTCAAAACTTCTAACAATAGACAACTTACATATATACTATGAATTCTGAAAACATTAAATTTTTTTTAAGTGTTAATATCTATGTCGAGAACATAATTCATTAACAAATGATTGGCAATGTGATATCCATGTTTTAAATGATATAAAAAGTGTTGCTTGAGCTTTTTGAAGATAAACTTTGTATAAAATTTTGAAACATCCAATGTTTTGAATGGACACTCCACCCATCATCATGGACAAATAAAGTTGAAATAATAGTACAAAAGAGTATTTGGCTAGATATTTATAAGGCTACAAATTAAGGTTAACAGTTATAGAAGAAAGAGTTGCAACCAGATGTGAAAAATGATTAAAATAGTAAAAGAGCATTGGAAATAAAAACTATTTAATGCTCACCTTAAATTGAAATTAAAAGAAAAGGTTAAAGAAATTAAAGTTTAAGAATTGGTTGATGGTTATTCAACTTCTCAAATCAACAAGGTCTTTCCTCCAGTCCTCCATTCTAAAAAAAACTATTATTCATCTTCCCCACCCTTAACTTTCATTTCTTTTACTTATATCCAAAGTAGTACATATCATATCTCTTAAGATTTTGGCAAAAAAGAATATTAAAACTCTCTTTAAACCCCATTAAACTCTTAAATAGTTAATCAGAACAATTAAAGATAAATATGATCCCATGCTTGGCCAAGGAGTTTACAAAATCCCTTGCTCATGTGGCAAATCATACATAGGCCAAACTAGTAGATCATTTAAATCCTGTCTCAAAAAACATATAGTTGACACCTTCCATAGTTGCATCTCTAAGTCAACTGTCTTAATAAAAGTCAACTATCCTAATAATTTTAACCGGGCTTCAAACTTAACCAATATTGGAAACTCACTATATTATTAATCATTTTGCTTTTTAAAAAATGCTTTATTTTATTTATTTATTATTATTTAACTTCTTTCTTTTTATTTATTTCTTGGTTTAATTTTTATTTTTTTTCCTTTCTACTTTTTACACATCTCCATATATAGCCATCTTTTTAGTTCCTTAAAATACAATCTCAACTAATTATATTTGTTAAACTTTAATTTCTTTAACATTTTATTTTAATTTCAATTTTAATGTTAGCATGAAATCTGTCAGGAGGTGTAGAGTGGTCGGTGATGGAGCGTGTTGTTAAGGTACTCTGTAACACTCATTTCTGCCAGGAGGTGTAGAGTGGTTGGTGATGGAGTGTGGTGTTAAGGTACTCCGTAATGTTAAGTCATCGGTCTGAATTTCAGGGATCATTTTAGGGGCTAAATTTCGCTCATGGACTAATTTTCCATGGTTTTTCCCAAAAAAATATTGGCTATTCTAAAAATGACTTGCCCAAATTCTATAGGATAAAATTATTTTGCCTTAAAAATGGCCAAAATTTTATACAAACAATATAAAATCCTTAGAAATTTGAATATTTTTATAAAAATATGGTCATTTTTTTATGGTTGACATATGAAGGATTAGTAAGATTCGCCAAGGTTTCTACAATTTAAAATAAATGTCTATCCTTAAAATCATCCCTGGTCCGAAACCTTAAAAATCCATCCATGTTAAGGGTTGGTGCGGCCCAGGCTGAGTGCGATCCATGGGTGATTTTGACGACTTAGATGCCCTTGGGTTGTGGTTTCTTATCCAATGGTTACAAATACTTGCCCATTTACCAACACATTTCTAACAAACAAACAAAAAGAAAACTTTTATTTTCAATGACTCATATACTATTTTAATCATTTTTCACAACTCATTGTAACTATTTCTTCCACAATGGTTGACCTTAATTTTTAAGCACTCTTTTATACTATTATTTCATTGTTATTTGTCTCTAATAATGAGTGAAGTGTCCACTCAAAATATTGGATGCTTCAAAAATTTATACACATTTTATTTCCAACTCAAAACCTTAATAATAAGAACTTTCCTATAAAACATTGAGATTCATCCTACAAACCTACATTAATCTAATATTAACTCCTCTGCATCTTTACAATTATAATGAGCTATAATTGGGAGGAAGATTCCATAATGGTCTCTCTTATACAACCAAAAATAACTATAAGACACTATGTTGTGCAATATTTACTATTTTTAAACTGTGCAGTATCTACTATTTTGACATAAATGAGTAGTTGGAGTGTACCTAGAAGGACATATCCAACTTAACCAATAAGAACATAAAGAACAATAACATGAAAGGATTGTTAAACTTAAAAAGCTCAATATTACTTTGTGCAATATCTACTATTTTTAGACAATGCAATATCTACTATTTTGACATAAATGAGTAGTTGGAGTGTACCTAGAAGGACATATCCAACTTAACCAATAAGAACATAAAGAACAATAACATGAAAGGATTGTTAAACTTAAAAAGCTCAATATTACGTTGTGCAATATCTACTATTTTTAGACAGTGCAATATCTATTATTTTGACATAAATGAGTAGTTGGAGTGTACCTAGAAAAACATATCCAACTTAACCAATAATAACATAAAAGAACAATAACATGAAAGGATTGTTAATCTTAAAAAGCTCAATATTACTCATTTGTGGCTCTCTTAAAAGACTTAAAATAATGTTAATGGTTAACATTATTATTTGTTAATAATTATTATTATTATTATTATTCTACATGGGTGTCAACCAACCATTAACAAATAATAATGGTTAACATTATTATTTGTTAATGGTTGTTGACACCCATGTAGAAAAATCAAACCTTGTACCACACCTATAGTGATGTTGCAATGAGATGGCCAATCCAATATAGAGACAGTATTAGTGTGAAGTAATGTTGCAATGAGATGCCCAATCCAAGATAGAAACACTATTAGTGTGAAGGAAGTCTCAGAGGTAGCCTTTATGAACGTATTCGTAGATAATGTAAGCACAACCTTTGTCTAGAATATGTGCGGGTGTCAAGACGTTGGGATGCCTTAGCCCTCCTTCTCCAGTTTTGCACCAAGACTTCGACACTATATCGATTTGAAACATGTCTCACTTTGTAATATGAATACTGATGTGAATACGATTTTCGAATGAAAAAAATATTGATGTGTAAAACAAAATCTAATATGGTTAAAATATAGAAGTAGAAATCTAATTAATAAAAAATTATAAGTTTTTAATACTTTATAAAACATGAAAATTATATTGAGTCTAAAAAGATATTAAG
>ML796641.1:17558-32677 GCA_009831015.1 Picea engelmannii
ACGATACCTCATTTTTCACAGCAAAGAAACGAAGAATGCGCGTAATCCCCGATTCAAACTATTTGTTGGGCATCCGACTCCTGCACAGTTTGTCTCAGGCTTCTTCCCTTGGCCCTCAATTATATTTGTCTCAGGCTTCTTCCCCTGGCCCGCAGTTTGTATGGAGGGTTTGCATCGTTATTCAATGGGTGTCATTTTCAAAATTTAAAAAGGATAAGGATGGAATAGTATATGTGAAAACCTCCAAGTTTTGGTCGAGATGTGCAGATCCCTGACAGGGGAGCTGAAGGGTCGGAGTGATTGCAGGTGCCCTTCCCTATCAAATCTTAATCATCTAGCAGAGTTGTAAAAACACTGGTCCTCATCTAGCAGCTTTTCTGCTTAGAACCTTGCAAAACATCAAAACGTATACGGTTGGAAGACTAAAAGTGAAAACCTTCGAGTTGTGGTAAAGATGTGCAAATTCCTGACAAGGAAGTTAACCGTTTGGAGTGATTGCAGGTCCCCTTCTCTGGCAAACGTTAAACAGCAAACAAACTTATCAAACATGTGAAATTTTGATGTTTTACAAGGTTTCAAACACTGTTGCATCTGTTACAGCAAGGTTCACCAACCAGCATTTACCCCAAATTTGTTAAGTGGTTAAGGTTTGCCACCTTAGATTCTCCGTCTTTATGTTCTTGGGCACCATACTTGCAACGTGAAAGCCAGGCGGCTGAATTCAAAATGTGTGTGCAGTCAAACTTTGACTTTTTCCAATCGTCTTTAATGGCAAGTTTAGCCCTAATCCTAGTTTGTTGAAGTCAAAATGTGTGTGCAGTCAGACTTTGACTTTTAATGGCAAGTTTAGCCCTAAGTCATAGTTTAAAAGTTGTATGTTTTGGTTTTTGTTTTGAAATATTATTAGGGGACTATAGCAATCCATAATTCGCTGACTTCATATTAGTTTGTCCTTCGAACAAAAATATTTGCATAATCTCTATTGTTGGAACTAGAGAACTAAAAACATTGATTTGTATATAATAAAAAATAACATACTATATTGGATGTCTTATTGTCAGCTTCGTTATTTCCGATGTTTTATATGTTAGCATATTCAAAGTTTTTGATCATCTACATCTCTCTGATTTTTTACTACTTTTATTAAAATGTTTAGATATCCAAAGTTTTGAGCATGGACCGTCATTTTTTTATTAGTTGACTTCATATTTGTTTGTCCTTTCACTAAATTTTTTTGCATAGTCTCTATTGTTCGAACTATTGTTACTATTACTACTATTTTTTTTATTGTTATTATTTTATATTATTATAAAATAATATAATAATTATTTTTCGTACATAACAGACCTGCTACATTGCATTCTTTCTTAAATGTTTACACAGCGCGAGGCCCTTCGATGGTCCTGACAGATTGAAATGTTTACCTAATAGGCCTCACAACCTTAAATGTTTACTTAACAGCCCTACTACAATACATTTTCCTCCGATTTTTTTTTGCAATGTTCTCTGCAGTGAATATGGACAATATTGTTCTTCAGCGGCATTACTGGTTTACTGGTTGATGCTTGCTCGTTGATTGTTCACTGGTTTCTTCTTTGCTTGTTGTTGTTGCTCTTGTTTTCATGTTGGTCTTGCTGCAATTTGCACGCTTGAGATTCTGCAACCACGATTGGAACTGTGCTTTTGTCATTCCCCATTGATGGGTGGGTTTCAGTGCCATGTTTACCTTCCTATTCGTTGTTTTTTCTTTAATATTTTCAGTTTGCAAGTGAAAATTTTCAATACTGGAGATGCCTGAATCAAAATTCTCTTGCAGACATCTTTGTATGTGAGAAGAAAATATGATTTCATTTTCTTATATGTCATTGTGGTTGCGATGGAGGTGGGTTTTGTGTCGAACATTGGCGTTCAGGAACAAGACGAAGAAAACATTACAATCATGCTTCTCTGGTCGTAGTAGTCACATACAAAGATGGGCTGCAAGAGGATTTTGATCGCTCCCAGTATTGAAAATTCTTACTTACAAACTGGAAAAAAAACAAACAACGAATAGGGATGCAACCATGGCACTGAAACTTACCCGTGAATGGGGAACGACATAAGCGCAGTTCCAATTGCGGATGAAAAATACCAACCGTGTAAACTGCAACTTTCTTAAATGTTTACACAGTGAGAGGCCTTTGGACGGTCCTCACATCCTTAAATGTTTACCTGACAGGCCTCACGGCCTAAAATGTTTGCTTAATAGGTGTGTTACAATAAATTTTCCTTCAATTTTTTGATACAATCTTGTCTGCAGTGAATTTGGCCAATATTGTTCTTCACCGACATTCCTGGTTGTCTGGTTAATGCTTGCTCGTTGGTTTGTTGGATGATGTTTATTATTGTTTGATTCAACTTTGCAGAGTTTAGGTCCTGCAACTGTAGTTGGGCCTTTTGGTACTTGTTCACTGGTATGTTGTGATTTGGTGCTTGCTCTTGTTTTCTTCAACTTTGAAAGGTTGGGGTCTTGCATCTACAGTTGGACCTGTTGTTGCAGTTTGTAGGCCAGGGGTTGCACTTCTATCCTTCCCCATTCATTGGTGGGTCTGAGAGCTACGGTTGCATTCTTGCATTACTTAACAGGCATGTTACAATACATTTTCGTCCGATTTTTTTATTTTTTTTTACAATGTTGTCTGGAGTGAATATGGGAAAAATTGTTCTTCAACGACATTACTGGTTCACTGGTTGATGTTTGCTCATTACTTGTTCACTTGTTTCTTGTTTACCTATGGATCTTGTTGCAGTTTGTACGCTTGGGATTCTGCAACCGCGATTGGAACTGCGCTTCTGTCATTCCCCATTGACGGGTGGGTTCTGTTGCTATGTTTACCTTCGCATTCATTGTTTTTTGTTTTCTATTTCCAGTTTGCAAGTGAAAAAATTAAAATATTGGAGATTCCTGAGTCAAAATCCTCTTGCAGAACATCTTTGTATGTGAGGAGAAAATTTGATTTCCTTTTTTATATGTCACTAGGTGTTGGCACAGGGGCAGACCAAGGGTTCAGCGCTACAACAACACACCAACAAAACCCTAACTACCGGCCCTTTCGGCAACACTTGCAAAGCAGATGAAGTCTCACCCAAGGTAGAGACAGGGGTGATTGCAGGAATCAGGTGTCTCAACCTTAGTTGGGATCCAGATCTGTGATTACACACTTAACAAAGCACTTAGCATCAATAGTTCACCTAGAATTAACCCTTATCTCACTCTGCAGATAACACAGAGCATTGCAATATATACTTAGATCTAAGATGATTCAGCACTTAGCAGCATACAACAGACCGGATCTGGTAGACCAAGCACTTAGCAACTTCATACACATCAAATTTATCATCTATACACATCTAATAAGAACAAAGCATAAGTAAATCTATCTAAACATGTCATAGCACTTAGTAAGAGAGGGAACACACATGTAAGTAACAACACAAAGCATGACACACAGATTTACGTGGTTCACCCCCACCCTGGGGCTACGTCCACCAACTCTTCTTCTCTATTATTGTTGGCCAATCGGTTACAAGCACATAGCCTCAAAACCTACTCCGCACAGGACAGGAGATCTGCGCAGCTCGCTAGATCCTCCTTCCCCGAGTATCTCTAAACATAAAACCTTCTTATAATCTGTGCACTCAGCACTTACAATACTTGCACTCGGCTCTGCAAGTATACCACATAGATCAGCTCTTAGCACTAAGTCACTTCTTAAGTGTCCTCAAAAAACGTCCCTTCTTACATAACCTTGACTTCTACTTATACATTACAAAAAGGAGCCTAAACATGGGTAAATCCATGGGCCGACATCCCGGTCCCGTTACATTATCCCCAAAAACCCAAAAAGGGGGTCTAGTTTCCACGATCTCCGCTTCGCCTTGCGCTCCATCTTTGACAGGTTGTCAAAGTCCCAAAGATGGTCAAGGGCCAACATGCCCCCAACACTCACCTGTGACTTGTCTCGAGTCACTCAGGTCTAGGTAACTTTGCCTCAAAGGTTTCGAGCTTGGCTCGAGCTGCTTCGACTTGTCTCTGTGCTACTTCTTCTTGCTCAACGAATTCCTAAATAACCGCGTCACTGATAGGTCCTTCCATTTGTTGCTCGACTGTAACAACTACTTGTTCTAGTACGGTTCCTTGGCCTTCAATTTCTTCAAACAGTAGATAGGCCGCTTCCTGGCTCGACTGGAGTTTCTGGATGAATTACATCACTTTGTTCTGCATGGTAAGAACGAGTTGTTGGGCGGTGCGTTGTTCCTGGGATCTCTTCATCCTCTCGATGGGTTCTCGATGGGTGACAAAAGGTTGAGCTGCGCCTGTACTGTATCTGTATGCTGCTTTGCTTCCTAGAGTTGGGAATCCAATTTCTTAAACTCTGGGTCTTCAGATAGTTGTCCATATATCTGCATGCTTTTGCTACTTAACTATTTTCATTCTACAACAAGTGTTTTAATCCTCTCGACTGCGCTCTGAGCATTCAATTTTTGTTGGTCGCGCACTTCTTGTGGGGTACTTGGTATAGTTTGAAGATCTAATTCTACGACCCTTTGCTGAAGCTGTTGAATAACTTCATCAAGCTTCATCACTTGACATTCGAAGGGTTCTTCTCTCTTTTGTTCTAAGCCAGTGACGGAGAGGAATGCTCGGTTAACTGCTTCTTCCATCCCGATCTACTTCACGAGAAGTTTCTCTTTCTCCTTTTGGATATTTTCTCTATCTTCTTCAAATTTTGCTTGGAGAGAATCCTTCTCTTATTGTGTGGCTCGGCATTGTTCTATGATTTCCTCTTGTACTTTATTTAAGGCCTGAGTAACCTATGCTTTTTCTTCCTATGCATGTCGAAGGCGTACTTCGACTGTATCAACAATCTTGTGGAGTTGAACTGATTCTTCTCCCACTTATGTTGTTCCTTCTGGCAAAGGCGCAGTAGAGATTGTGCAGCTAGACTGGAGTGCCTACTACACTTGGAGCCCAATTTCAATCATGTTATATATATGTTCCTGCTAAGCTCCCTGCTTTTCTGTTATCTCTTCTATGGCGTCATTTATAGTTGCGAGGAGGAAACTAAAGTCATCCGGAGTGAGCATGGTCTGCATCTTAATTACGATTGCTTTCGATTTCTTCCAGGAGGGAGACTTCGGAGGTGACCCTTTTCTCTTCTTTATAACTTCGACTTCATCTTCTGGTCTCTGTTTGACTTCCTCTACGTCTTCGCCATTACCTCCTTGATTTGGTGTGACAGAAGCTGTCCTTACATATATGCTATCTACATCCTGAACCTCTTCAGGCTTCTTCGTCTTTTTTGTCTTACTGGGCCCAGGTGTGGCATGTGCAGTTTCTGGGTTGTTGATGTCTGAAATGTCCATTGGATCTGCTGCAAAAAGGAGGTTCGCCGGCCATTCCTTGGTGATCTCTTCTAGGTCTTCTTCGGTCAACTTATAATAGGACTGAAGTTGTTCATGGTGCTCATCAACGTGTGGAGTTAGGTGTATAAAGTGGCGGTCCGCGCTAAACTTTATCAGAGGTCGGAACCTTTGTAAAGTGTTTGGGGTTATGTGAGGTTCACCCCCTATGGCTTCTTTCAATTGGTTATAATACATGTGGAAAACGACATTCAATTGCAATTGCTTGTTCATGTCGGTCGAGTACCACAATGTACTTAGCTTCAAGGCTAGTGGCTCAAAGGGGTTGAGGTCCGGGAAGGTTGCGCCTTCCAGTAGCTCCCATGAAACAAAATCGATCAGTATTAGAAGCCAGCTAAAATGGAATTCATGCCCTTGATTCTAGGCTTCTCTACAGTCAATCTCTAGCTGGTTTACTAGGTACTTCGCCCAGTTCATCTGTAGTCCCTCTGCGCATTTTCCTGCGAGGTCAACTACGAAGTCTAATACTTGTGTAGGTCAATTCTTACGTACCATCTTTCCTGCGATCAGTTGACATGTGAGGCGCACTGCACCACTTTCGATAGAGGCTACCTTGTATCCTTCCGTGCCCTTCTCGACATTGTCATAAGATTCCTTAATCTTCTGTGAAAGAGCGTGGTCCACGGTCTTTCCAAGGTAGTAATCCTAGAGATCAGAGCCCTGCATGCCAATCCTGGTGATCCTATTGATCAATGTTGGATCAACATTTATGCGATGGTTTAACCACAGGTATCCTCCGTGGTAACTTTATAGCAACAATTTTACACAAACATTCACCTCTTGGTGTCTGTCGAAGTGTGGTATTTTCATAATGTTGAGCAAAGTAGACTGCGCGAGGTTCATCGTCCATTGCTGAGGGACGATCTTCAAATTCTTTCTCTTAGTTATTTTCAAGTACTTATATGGGGAGAGCATGATGTAAACCTTACGGTCCCCTAGGTTGAAGTCGCAAAACTTAAACGTTGTAACCTTGTCTTGATCTACGCGGTAGGTGCGTACTCCTTTCAGTAGATATGCAGTGACTAGGGTGTATTCAAAGCCTCTAGGGACACTGTCCCTGTTAATCGCACTACTCAGAGTGGGTATGTAAGCTGGTAGGATGGATGCCACTAACTTCACGTTGGCTATGTCGTCTTTATGTTTAGTTCTCCTTTTCGTGCCAACTCGAGATGTTCTTGCTTGAGCAGTCGACGGGGAGGCTTGCACTCCTCTCGTCGATGATGCTTGGACTCCAGTGGACATTCCTCTTTCTGACATGACTCTCTCAGTCATTAAATTGAGAAGTACCTCTGTAACAAATTCCTCAATGATGGTGAGCTCGTCGGACATACGCACTCGAAAAAGATAATCGGGGCACGATGATCTTAGATATTGCATTAGGATGAACAATCTGCTTGCAATGATCACTGTATACAATCACTAGTTCTGTGGGCTTCGAATTTTCAGTTGGCAAAAGTGTTCTTCGGGCACGGCGCGACGATCTAAATAGGAAATTCGTTAACGGTCTGCTTGCAATGGGTATGAAGCTTCCATTATCATAGATCTATCCGTTATGGTGAGTTCCAATGCTATGGCGGTGATCCTTTAATGCTTTTCTATCCGTTCAAGGCAGAATTCGAATGGTTATATCGGTCAAACGACTAGATTTCTTCACCATGGTGAAGTTCCATATGTCGTTGTTTTGATATCTTGGTGAAGTTCAATTCCTGTGATTTTTCCTTCTACAGTGTTCCACCTGGGATCTCTTGTAACTTTTCAATCTTCTCCTTTTTCTTACTTAATTTTCTAGCCTTCTTCCCGGTAGTATTCAACTCAGTCGGTCTTTTCCCATTCTGATTCCTATCTTCTCTCAACATAGTCACTTCGCACTGCTGAGATTCTTTCTTCAGATCCGAGGGTAATACTCCTTCAACATATGGATTAGGTATTTCAGTCTTCTGTGGTTCCTTTAATTCTCTTATAGCTTCGACTTCCAAGTCCCTAGTGTCCAATAGCTTAGATCTATTTTCTTTTTCTTCCATCAAGTAGGCAATCCTTCTAGTCATAAATTCCATGAGTTCTTGCTTCTTCTGTTCTAGGGCTTCATTTTCTTCTTTTCTTCGGATCTGGTCTTTTTCAATCCAGATCTTGCCTAACAAAGATGGAAATGGGGCACGGTCCTCAATAAATTTAATAACTTCGAATTCTTCCTCTGTTGAAGCTCCATGGGTACTCATAGCTATCTAAGTAATCCTGCCACATAGGGTTACCATTTTTCTGTTAAACAACCCTATTTTTCCTAGTGAAGGAACCATAGCAGGCCTTCCTAGGGTTTCCCAAGTGCTTTATGTCATAATGTTCATCTGTGTTTCCTCATCCAGAGCACAATCAATGTCGAAGTCTCATATTCTTACTTCGATTTTCTCTTTTTCTTTGAAGATCTCTGACAAACTAGCATTTTTATGTTCATTCAGGGTTTCTTTCATTTTCAGTAACATAATCTCTGATTCTTTCTGGGGTTCTTCTATAATCTTAGTCTCTTGATCTCCTTCAGGGTTTGCTTGCTCCATATTCAACTTGTCAATTCTAGCAATCATTCTAGCGCAATCCAGTACTTCATGGTCCATAACCTTACAACAGAGGAAACTAGGTCTTCTCCCAGGGCATTCCTTAGCAAGATGTCATGGTCGTCTGCAACTGTAACAAAGAGTTAATCCTCTCTTTCTCTTCATTGATCCCCAAATTTTCCTGTACTGCGCGCTAGGATCATAATGGCTAGCCTGCAAAAATTTCTTTCTAGGGTCCTGCATGCACTCGTTAGTCCAAACATTCTTTCTATGCATAGGTATAACATATCTTTCATTATTATTATCAGATCTATTCATATTAAATGTTCTTTCATCTAACAATGCCCTATTTTTTAAGCTAGGACAAAATCTATCAAGCATACCTAAATCCATGCTTCAGAAACAAAAATTTCCACTTATTGAGCACAAAGCTTCCAGATCTAAAACCTTTCACTATTCTTACCTTTATCAGAGCACAAAGCTTGTAGATCTTACCTCTTTTCTTCAGATATATATTCTTTTCTTCAGCACAAAGCTTTATAGGTCGAGTAGAGTACTACGCATTAGAGTAACAGATCTATGCACAGAGTTTCCAAAAGTTCAGGATGAATCTTTGCATAAAACTTCTTCTTCCTTAGTTCCCAACAATCACAGTTTCAAGTCTCGACAACAAAACCATTTGTTGGCACAGGGAAAGACCCAAGGTTCAACGCTACAATAACGCACCAACAAAACCCTAACTACCAGCCCTTTCGGTGACACCTGCAAAGCAGATGAAGTCTCACCTGAGGTAGAGGCAAGGGTGATTGCAGGACTTGGGTGTCTGCAACCTTAGCTGGGATCTAGATCTGTGATTACACACTTAAAAAATCACTTAGCATTAATAGTTCACCTAGAATTAAACCTTATCTCACTCCACAGATAACATAGAGCATTGCAGTATATACTTAGATCTAATATGATTCTGCACTTAGCAGAATATAACAGACTGGATCTGGTAGACCAAGCACTTAGCAACTTCATACACATCAATTCTATCATCTATACACATCTAATAAGCACAAATCATAAGTAAATCTATCTAAACATGTCATAGCACTTAGCAATAGAGGGAAAACACATGTAAGTAACAAGACAAAGCATGACACACAGATTTACGTGGTTCACCCCCACCCTGGGGCTACGTCCACCAACTCTTCTTCTTTATTAGTGTTGGCCAATCAGTTACAAGAACAGAGCCTCAAAACCTACTCCGCGCAGGACAGGAGATCTGCGCAGCTCGCTAGATCCTCCTTCCTCGAGTAGCTCTAAGCATAAAACCTTCTTACAATCTGTGCACTCAGCGCTTACAATACTTGCACTCAGCTCTACAAGTATACCACACAGATCAACTCTTAGCACTAAGCCACTTCTCAAGTGTCCTAAAAAAAGGCCCCTTCTTACATAGCCTAGATTTCTACTTATACATTACAAAAAGGGGCCTAAACATGGGTAAACCCATGGGCCGACATCCTAGTCCCATTACATTATCCCCAAAAACCCAAAAAAGACCCAAAAAGGGGGTCTAGATTCCACGATCTCTGCTTCGCCTTGCACTCCATCTTTGATAGGCTGTCGAAGTCCCAAAGATGATCAAATATGACCGAGTGTTCCTCAAAACTTGGTCAAGGACCAACACTGGGTGTGATGGAGGTGGGTTCTGAGTAGTCACATAGAAATATGTTCTGCAAGAGGATTTTGATCACTCCCAGTATTGAAAATTCTTACTTGCAAATTGGAAAAAAAAATACAACGAATAGGGATGTAGCCATGGAAGTGAAACTTACCCATGAATGGGGAGCAACAGAAATACAGTTCCAATTGCGGATGCAGAATGCCAACCATGCAAACTGCAACTTTCTTAAATGTTTACATAGTGGGAGGCGTTTGCACGATCCTCACAGCCTGAAATGTTTACCTGGCAGGCCTGACAGCCTGAAATGTTTGCTTAACATGTGTGTTACAATATATTCATCTAATTTTTTTATACAATCTTTTCTGTTGTGAATTTGGGCAATATTGTTCTTCAGCGACATTCTCATTTGACTGGTTGATGGTTACAATATATTCCTGGTTGACTAGTTGACAAATCTATGAGAAGAACATTCAGAAGAATACACAAAGAACATGAAAGAAATCATATTGATATTATGCAAATGATACATTCACTTGAAAATACATTGTTTAATCTTCAACAAATATTTTCTCAACAAACAGTTGACATTGCACTTTCCCTGCCCCTGGATTGTGGTTCAAGGAAATGTGTCTTCAAAAACACATCTCCACTTGATAAACGCAAATTGGAACATGGTTTTATAGTTGGGCCACCAAAAATACTATTAAAATAAAATAATATGAAAAATGTTGCAATAGATATAAACAACATCTCTTTGGACTTGAACCAGAGTTTGTCAAGCTCAAACTATATTTCATAGCTAAAAATGTTTTTCCCATAGTTAATGTGTTTCTATGGCTTCATAATTATGAGACTAAGTGTTGTTGTGTGAGGGATAAAGTTCTTATCTCCCTTTCTTTTTCCTCTTCTATACTTACCCGTTTTTCCATTTTCTTCTTCCCCTATATTATCCATTTATGGTTCTATATTTAGTCGTGTTTCTGTGCTCGCGTGTTTTCGAGGTGGTGAACTGAGAAATCCTCATCTCCATCTATATCTTCACATCATGAGTCCGACCAACCGCCATTTGTTTTCATACTTAGCCAATTTTATGACCGCGGGTTCATGAATAGGCACTATCGAACTCTAGTGCCCCGTGTTCAGGGTATACATCTTGCACCCAAAACTTTGGTGATCTACAATTCGACCTCAAACTCCTCGAACTCACAAGCCTCACTCTACCTTCGATGACTGCGTCTGACTGACCTACCTTTCCATACTTAGTCGAGTCTTGAAAGTTTCATGGATTAACGAACTCCCGGGTTCAGAAAAGTTTGAAAGCATTTTTCGCTCCCCTCCATCCCTGCCACCTTTTGCCCTTCCCAATGCACATTAATTATTCTTTTACTATTGACAAGTCACTAGATAGGTTCGAAGAGATTGACATTAATAAGTGGAAAGCTCAAGGACATCTCCCATTAAAACGCATCAACATGCGAATATTATGGGATCTGATGATTTTTTTGTGTCCATCTTGAATTGGAAAAAATTGTTGGTTATTTTAGTTTTTTTAAGGCATCATAATAGTAAGACTGTGATATTGTGCTACCCCATTGTCATCCACAAAGGTCTTGACGTCATGTCCCTCTTTAATATTGTGCATATATTACAAGTTGTCATATTTGAGAATATGCTTGCATATGGAAATGTTAACTCATATGTTATTACTGAAAACTCACCACACATATTCGAAAAGATTAGCATTAATAGGAGAAAATATCGAGGACATCTTTCATTAAAACGCATTAAACCAAAATTTACAGAAGATTATACTATCATCCTCCAGCGTTCATTTTAAATACGTATTCCCATTTCCCTCTATCATCGAAAACTTGGGCTTTAAGGTGTCTTCATTGTAATGTTCCTGGTCATCCACATGTGAGACAACTTATAGATTCCATTCAGGCCCAATTGAAAGACGAGGGAATGGTTTTATGTGACATCATCTTTGAGCGAAATTTTTTTTGTTAGCCAACAAAAACTTAGGCACAAAAAATTCAAGTATCTTATGATTGGTATTCTCCCTATATTCAATCCTTTGGTTGGTTGAAAGGCCTGCCTGAAGATTTGTATGTTGAACTTCTTTGTTTTGTTACTAGAAATTGGAAAGGACTTTCAAGTCACCTGCAAAATTCTCCTTTGTTGAAGTATATAACTTCTTCCAACAACACATATTTGGAAAGTGTATCAAATCCTGCATACCACACAAGAATTCATCTTTCGTCAAGGGAGTCACACATATCGTGGCTTGCAAAATGGTCTAGAATATTAAAAAATGACGACAAATATTACTCCCTGCACGAATATACTCAAAAGGAAATTATAAATTTTGATCCTCACGAATGTGAGAAACTATATGGGTGGTTGAATCAACATTCTAAAATTACAGAAGTTTCTATTTCAAAGTTTGTTGAACGACTTCTGGGTGTGGTAACAGACTTTACAGAAAGTCATCTTCTTTGTCAAAGTTTGTTCACCGACCTATGGATGTAGTAACAAACTCTACATACAATCAACTTTCTATCGGTACTGCATATTTTTTTCACTATTCTTATGCATATGATTGTATCTGGGTCGAAGAGCTTGCCTCTCTTTGCAATAATATTCTCCTCGTAGTTGAAGGTGGGTATATAACCAGGAAACAAGGCCCTCAAAAGTTTCTAATGCTTGCATCGACATGTAACTGGGAAAAGTTAATGGGAAGGAATTTTGGACTATGGAATTTCCAACACTTTCTGAAGATTACTTTATACTACCACCTTCTGCAAGAAGTTTGACGTATTCATGTAATGATTTGGTTTATAAAGATCACCTTTACTACCACCTTCATGTAATCATTTTGTTTCATTCCTTAGAGGAGACCTTGATGTAGTATATATTCCAGAGTTGTTTCCACCGAATATCAATCTCCGCATTGTTTCTCATGATTTGAATAAGGATAATGCATTTCTTATGTTGCAGTAGATCTGATATTTGAAAAAAAAAGGAAGTTGCTCGATGCTTGAAGTATTGACTTGTCTGGTTCCAATAAATCGCCATGGCCTCACCACAAGCACCTCTCGAGTTGTTCATCAAGATCACGGGTCGATAAGCACATATTTTCTTCCTGGTCATAGAGTGCTTCCATCACCAGCTTGTGTTTGCATAGGTTCTTTTATTTCTACCTTCTTTCTTTGTCCTAGTGGTGGATCCTTCTATCTCAACCAACATGATGGAAATAAACTAGCTCTAGGGAATTTGATCGCTTCTGGGGATCTGAGTTGACTATATATTAATTTTGGTTTACTTAAAAAGGTTTATGTGTGCAACCTAATGTTAGACATAGAAAATACAATTTCTTGTTTTTTAAAATATAAAATAATGTATTTTTTTAACACATGACTGTTCGAAAAGTTTCAAGCATTGTTTGGGATTCTCGTCCTTCAAGGATGTTAATTAATTATACAATTAATATTGCTTATGCCAATGAAATCGACCCATCGTCGACTATGGAAATTTCATTAACACTGCAATTTCAGATAATAGATGTCTGACATGTACCTAATGTCGAGGTCATCATCGCACAGGATACCCAACCTCCAAATATTTCTGGACTCACAACAACATTGTAATTGTTGTGACAAAGCAACACTAAAGTCAATGCTCTTTACAGGTCTGAAAATCCTTCAGTCTAAGTTCTTTGACAATGACAGACCTTCTTGTTCACCGCATTACTGCCCTGCAGTCAATGACATTGTTCCCATTGCCATTGCCAGTGTCAATGTCTGAAGTTGAAGCTATATGGAGCCTGGAGTCACTGCCAGTGTGGATGCCTGAAGCTGAAGCTACTTGGAGCATAGGGTCACGACTTGCTACACTTGAAATTAGTACCAATAGTGATCGAAAGTTGATTGTATGTCGAGTTTGTTACTACATCCAGAGGTCACTCAACAAACTTTGAGATAGAAGTTGGTTGTCTATCAAGTCTGTTACAACTTTGAGATAGAAGGTTCTGTAATTTTAGAATGTTGATTCAACCACACATACAGTTTCTCACCTCCGTGAAGATCCAAATTTATAATTTCCTTCTGAGTATATTCGGGCATGGAGTAATATTTGGCATCAATTCTGAATATTCCAGACCATTTTGTGAGCCACGATGTCTTCCACTCCTATGAAGAAATATATATTCTAGTGTGATCTGCAACATTTGATACAGTTTCCAAATCTGTGTTGTTGGAAGAAGCTATATACTTCAACAGAGGAGCATTTTGTGGGTCACTTGAACATACCTTCCAATTTACAACAATAAAACAAATAAATTTAACATACAAATCTTCAGGCAGGCCTTTCAACCAAACAAAGAATCGAATATAGGGAGAATACCAGTCACAAGATACTTGAATTTTTTTGTCTCGGCTTTTGTTGGCTAACATAATTTTTTTCCCCCAAAGTTGACGTCACATAAAACCACTCCCCTATCTTTGAATTGAGCCTACATTGCATCTCTAAGTTGTCTCAGATGTGGATGCCCAAGAAAATTACAAGGAAGGCACCTTAAACCCCAAGTTTTTGATGGTAGAGGGAAATTAACACTCAGTGAAGTATGGAATGTTGAATAAAAAATTAATGAAGGAAAGAGATATCTAGAAGAGACAAAATATTCAAGAAGTTGGGATAGATCTACCTGGCAGCACCCATGAAGTCCAAGACCTGAAATTGATATTCAACTCATTGTTTTTAACCAGGAAAGCATTTGATAATCAAGTTGAAATCTATAAAAGACTGTCTATAGGCTTGATTCTTGTACATATTTGTTTTTTTTGTCCGCGGGAGCACCAATCGCAGACATGATGGAAAACACATTTAAATTTCAGAGAATATGTGTTGAACTATTTCAAGACAATTATTTTGGGAAATAATCTCAGCTATATTTCGTAACACAATTTATCTGAATATAAAATATTTGAGTTTTTTGTATGGTGTTTTCCAATGTCTAATATTGTTTTTTTTTTTTTTTAATTGCGTCATTTGCCTGTACATCTATTGATAGATAAATTCGACCTCTTTATACAAGAATTTAAGATGCTCTTTGATCCATAGTTAAACATGTGCGACAAGCTTTTTTTTCTCCTACCCAACACTTTGATTTGAATAAAAGCTATTCTATTCACTCCTTACATTTTACATGGAAGAATAATTTGTGATAGGACATAGTTGTGTGGCACCCACCCTATACTTAAGAAATAAATGGGTGGACCCGTCCCGCTTTCATTCTTCCGGACCTCGTAAATAGAATGAATTAATGACTCTATTTCAACAAGGCAACTCAGGTGTTGACGTCATGTTCCTATTCAATATTGTGCATATATTAGAGCTTCTTCTATTTGAGAATATCCTTGCATATAAAAAATGTT
>ML796641.1:44087-57701 GCA_009831015.1 Picea engelmannii
AAGTGGAATCTACAAACAAAGTTCTGGAAGCAATTCTGACCAAGACCATACACTTGCATCATAAAGACTGGGCAGATAGACTTCCAGAAGCTTTATGGGCATACCGGACTACATGGAGGAATGCCACTGGTCATACTCCTTACGAGTTGGTATTCGGTAAACAAATTCTCCTTCCCATAGAGTTCCAGATCCATACATTCCGCCTAGCAGCAGAGTTGGGGTTGGATTTGAGTGAAGCACAGAAACAAAGGGTCATGCAACTTAACGAATTGGGAGAAATCAGGCAAGATGCTCTTCAAAGGACCATCCTCGTGCAAAATCAACGCAGCAAGTGGCATGACAAATACATCAAGAAAAAGCATTTCCAACCAGGGGATTGGGCATTACTTTTCGATTCCAAATACAAAAATTTCAAAGGAAAACTTACAATGAGATGGTTGGGACCTTACGAAGTAGAAACTGTTTTTGATAACGGTTCTATCAAGATTAAAACCATAGATGATTCTCAGAACTCCTTTGTAGTGAATGGACATTGACTGAAAGTGTACAACAAACCTTTGTCAAAAGATGATTTCTTACAGGAAGTGGCCAAGCAAGCAGAACTAAATATAGTAGGGGGAGAGTCTTCTCCTCCTACTGATCTTTGATCACTCAGACTGTTTAAAATTCTGTACATAATAGATCTTTAGAAAAAAATAATAATAAAAAAAAAATTAAAAAAAAATCAAATAATATAAAAAAAGAAAAAAACATTCATTTTCTTCTTTCTCTTGGATATGTTGATCTTTTGCTTTCAGTTTTACATGCTCCTCAGAACAAGTGCAGAACTGAATTCACAACAGGTAAGAAGGTAATATTTTTTTATTTCATGAGATTTTCTTATCAGCATGACTAACTTGTTTTGCACCAGGTAAATTCGAGCTTGTTTGCTCCCTTCGTTTTCTCATTAAAATATGAAAGGGGCATTTATCAGGAAGGATTATTCTTTACCAGACCTGGTAAATTATTATGGGAAAGAAACCCCCTTAGAGTCTTCTTTTGGCATTTCCTCAAACTCTCCAAATATGAGGAAGCAGTGAGCATGAACTAGCTTAGGCTCATAAAATCCACAAGCAGGTGATTACTGTCCTAAAAGTTATGTCTGCAAAATTTCTATCTGCACTCATGTTGGATGATGTGGAATACGTTAAGGTCCACCTTCCAACAAATCTCACTCCATCGACATCAGCACCTTATCTGGAGCAGAGATTAGAGATTATCTAGCACCCTGGACTCTGCATGCCTTAATGGCAGATGTCTTTGCTAACAGCCACGGGAATACACCAATGTCTCTTGGTTGATAGATCCTACAGGTGACTCGACACCGACACCTCTATTCGTACCTGTTTAGGATGTGCTGTAGGTACCTTGAGGCCCATTGACATCACAGGTGGGTCATCTCGCATCGGTTAACAGCATTCATCAATGGCTGGTAATCCGATGATTTCTGTTTGTGTTCGACTCCGACACATCTATTCACACAAATCAGACTTGTACCAGGGGTGAAGCTTTGAAGCTGATTGAAGACATGATTTCAGTGATCTTTTTCAGGCCAGAACAAAAGCCAGGTTCAGGGGTCATCCTAAGATAATCTGTTGTTATACACAGGAAGTTTTTTCTCTCAGAACGGTATTATTTGTTCAAATTCTTCTGCAGACTCTTGAATGTTCCAGTGGTACCAGTCAGTACCAGCACAGAGTTTATCAGTTACAGGTCCAACAGAAAGACCAGAGCAGCTACAACTTTCGTGCTTTCAAATCCAGACTTAGCTTCAAAAGATAATTCCACAACAAGCCTTGCATGACCATGGAGACAGGTAATGTAACTCAGGTGCGTTTGGTTCGTATTGATTTATTATATTAATTTGCATACTAATAAGTTTCAACTAAGGGTACCTTAATCACTCCATAGCATTTCATCATTTCCACGACATGTACCTAGTAAACTAACCTACCATGCCATTTTGTGTCATAAACATCCACCATTATTGGGACTTAGTTCGATTTGACTCGGATATGATAACTCTACACCCTCGTACGACCTCCATCATGATCCAACACCCTATCTATCTCCATAGCAATTCAAATCTTCTCATATCGTTTTCGTCCCGACCGTTCCTTTCACCACATTCTCCATCGCATTCTCTCCTTTCATTGCCCTCATCCAACCTTCATTGCCTTCACCCAACCTTCGCTGCTCCGATAGACTTCCCCTGTGATGCCAAGAAGAGCCATGGTAGCCAACCGCCATGAACCAGAAACATACGCTGACTTGGAAGCCCTCCCAGAATATGGGGCAACGAGAGATATCTTTAAGCAAGCAGGGTGGGAGCCATTTCTGAAAAAGTTCGATGGGTATAACGATGCAATCACACTCCAGTTTGCGCTGCATTTCAATGGTGAGACCGCCAAGGTGGGCAAACTTGAGTTCAGGGTCACAGAGGAGTTCATCGCAGAGGCAATTCAATTGCCCACCACAGGCCAAAGATGGATGAAGGGACAACCGGTGGATAAGAAGCTCTATGCACAGCTGTTGAAACCTCAGTACCGGGAGACAAAATGGTCTGGGGGAACGTCGCGGTCTTGGCTGGAACCACAGTGGGCTCAAGTGTTGATCATCCTCCAGCGTTACCTAACATGTGAGGGTCGATTTACCATCATATTCCCCTGCCACACCCGACTTTTGTTACACTTCACAGGTACTCCACTGAACATACCCTTTTTCTTGTTAAAAAGTTTAAAAAGGATGGTCGAACACGTCCAAAGGGCTAGTGAGTTTCGGGGGAGTTTATTTCACTTTGGCCTGGTTAAAATATTGATTACATCTGCACTGTCGAAGAAGCAAGAGACTTGGGACCTCTTCACTGTAAAAGCCCTCGCCCGTGCCCAGTCGAAAGCTAAGAATGTGAAGCCTGTTTCCCCACACAAAAAATCAAACTCCAAGAAAAAGAAAGTCAAAACCCTGACTAAATACTCTGTTGGGAACCCTGAGCCCGAACCTCCAATCGATGACGAGGTAGAAATCAATGCTGAAATTGGGAAGGCCACCACACCTACAGAGGCGAACATTGCAGTCCCGAGTTCTCCCCCAGCTGCCGATAACATAATTGATGTGGAGGAACTGGTCGAGTCAACTGATAAGCCTAGGAGGAACCCGAAAAGAAAATGTAAAGGCGTATTGTCGGGAATGGACAACTCGGTACCTAGTTACCCCACACAAGAAAGATTGGAAAGTATAGATGGTCATGAGGAGGCCCCAGAGCCATCTGAGATGACCTGGACTTTGTCCCGGCTCATTCGAAAAAACTGTAGAACCAATCGGAAGGCTACTACACCCAAGGGAAATGTGCAGAATAAGTCTGTTCAAGTACCAACCGATACCCCTGTTCATATGCCAAGAGAGCTCACCCCTGAACCCCATCTAGTTGACACTTCTACACTCAGCTAGTTGACACTTCTACACTCAGCCCAGCTCATCCAGATCCAATTGACATCTATGAACTCAGTCTAGATCGTAATTTTGACCCAGCTGATACTTATGAATGCAGCCCAGATGCATTCACTCTTGAATTCAGTTCAGACCATAATTCCGATAGATTTCACACCCCTGCTCAAAGTCCCGAAGAGCTCACGCATGCATCTAGCCCCTCACCGTAGCCAGGGCAAGGTCAAACAGTTGAAAACCACTGTGAGATTTCCTCCAGTCGGTCCTTGAAGCCAATGGTGGCGAAGCTAGAGAGCAAGAACAACAGATTAAAGGAGAAGTTGCATGAGTATCGGGTATTGGACAGACATATTAAAACCGAAAATGAACTCCTAAAGCTCAGGGTAAATCACCTCCTATCCAAAGTTGAAAGGTTAAAGCAGAGGAATAAGGATATTTTCAAAAGGAACAGACAACTTCAGAGGATTGCTAGGAAGCATGTTATAATCAACAGGGTCCTTAAGAAAGAAATTAGGAATCTGAAGAAGCAGGAGAGGCTACAGGTGTTGGTTGCAGCCGCTACAACCCTTTAATGGCTACCAGTTTTTGCTTTTTGTTGCCTGAGGACAGGCAAGGACTTCAGTGTGGGGGCATGTTGGTCCTCGGTTTTGATCATGTTCTTTACCTATATTATATACCACAGACCTCCATTTATATGCCACTACCACCCTTTTGGCCTCGTTTTGACATAATTAACATCTCCCTACCATTCAATGGGGTTACCTAAAGTATCTTTGCATTTCAAGCTATTTTTGTGCACTTTAATGCTTTAAATTGATATTGGGACTAATGTCGCTTGGGTTAGGTACCACTTCTATTTTTGGAACAGGATGCCGGTACCAGGTACCCACTCGTACCTGCGAAGATACCAATGGAGCCGCTCAGGATCTGTGCGTTATGGTCCGAATGGGAGACAGAGAGCTCGCATGACAGCTGGAGTCCTCGCCACAGGATGCTTGAAAGCCAATGATAAATCTGGGTCGATTATTCTTCATCGTTCACACTTGGTGAAACTACGTGTCACGAAGCTGTGAAGTACGTTTTAATTTGATTTCAAGAACTATTTTCAGATCGGGGGATCCGTTTGTTTTACGTACCTTTGTTTTAGACTATTACAAACAGAAGGATTTTTATATATAAACCCACGATCACTCCTGAGAACGGGTTGTTGTTGCTGGATTATGTTATGCCGTGAACCTATGTTTTTGAATAAAAACTATTGTTACGTTATATTATTCGACTGTCATATGATCTGAGTATTGTTCTTATGAGTTAATGAGGCGTGAAGTTACACCATGTTTGCATAGAATGATCTAGTCGGCTCTGGTTGTTACCCACAGCGTTTGTTCCATTTGGTTGGGCCCGCCAAACCGGTGCAAGTCACTGCCTTATTTTGCAATAGATTTAGCTTTGTTATGTCATAGATTTAGTTGCTTCAGTGTGTCAGTATTCACTTACCTGAATAGTATATCTGCAGCTCATGGTGTGTCGTAGATTTAGTGTTTCAGAATAATGTTTAAATCGTTCTCCAACAGAATTGTTCCCCGCATACTGTTATCTTGTACGTTGGTGAATATTAAACGCAGGACTGATGCCTGTAGGGTTTAGAATATGAATGCGGTTTGTTTGGATTTTTCATTGCCAGTTCAAATATCACTTAGAGATTGAGTGAGATTTGTTGTGTTATATAGTTAGCTACCCTGCTTACTTGGAATAGTTAGATTACAGTTAAATCAAAAGGGAGCTCCTGGTACCAGTAGATAGGATAGTACTCTGTTTTTCTGTAGACAGAATTAGATTTATTTTTGATGCTCAGAATGGATGCATTTTCGAAAATACTCTGTGTGTCATGACTTAAACAGAAATGATGATGGTAGATGATTGGACATAGAGGTAAAATAATTTTGTGGAACCACACTTTTGAATAGAAATAGCAGCACCAACATTTGAGCACAAGACTGTTTTCTGTTGACGACTTAAATAGGAAATGCTTAGTTTCAAGTTAGTCATTAAGATTCAAGTCCTCAGAATAAGTGTGTGTTTTCTTCTTAGGATAGATTTTAGATAGAGACTAGACGCTTACCTGCACATACTGTGTATCAGCTCAAAATTTACCAACCCTGGTTCGACAATTTAGTGTTTCAGGTCATTCAAAGCTTCAATTTAGCAGCCTGACAGACCCCACTAGTTGGGTCACCCAAATGGAACATTATTTCTCTTTATATGAAATTACAGATGACTTGGCCAAACTCCAGTATGGTGTTCTCCATCTAGATCAAGAACGCTAGCAATGGTGGCAATGGAGAAAAACTTCCCATCAAGGGTATATTGCTTGGACCCAATTTGTGACTAAGCTTTATGAACGCTTTGACACTGACACCAACCATTTGAGCCATCTGACAAAATTGAAACAATCAGGAACAGTCGAAGACTTCATAACTGCATTTGAGCGCCTGGATTTTCAAACAGAGGGCATGACTAATGCTTTCTTTTGAGAGTGTTTTATTAGTGGCCTTAACGAGGAGATTTGGGCCCATGTCCTCATGGCTCGACCCTCAAGTTGGGTGGAGGCTACTAAAACAACTAAAGAAGCTCAACAAGTTGTATCCTCTCAAACCTGTAAACCTTCCTTTATCCCTCACCCTAAACCCATAAATCCCACTACTCCCTCCGTCCCATTAAAGATCCAAAAATTGACCAGGGCTGAAATGGCTTAACGCCAACTCAAAGGCCTTTGTTATAATTGTGATGACAAATATTTCCCGGGCCACAAATGTAAGGAACAAAATCTTTTTATGGCCATCTCTGAGGATATTTCGGAAGAGGATGTTGAAACTCCCATTGTGCCTAAGTCACCTGAAATCACTGACATAACCCCTCCCTCCGACCCTCCCGAAATCAAACTGATCATTTCCCTCAATGCTCTCACTGGCTTCTCCGCCCTCCAAACCCTCAAGTTAATTGGTTACATCAAGCATCGGAAGGTCATCATTCTTGTTGATAATGGAAGTACCCATAATTTTATTCATCGCCGCATTACCCAAGAAACATATTGCTACATCCATGACGTCAACAATTTCCAAATTATGATTGTCAATGGTGGTTCCATGAAATGTGGAGGGCGCTGTGAAAATGTGTGTCTCCAAATCGGTGACTACCACCTCAAATCCCATATATTTTCTATCGACATGGGCGGTTGTGACATTGTGTTGGGTGCACACTGGCTAAGGACCTCGGGTCCCATTCTCATGGATTTTAAGGACTTAACCATGCAATTCGACCAGGAAGGCCACCAATATAAATTCCAAGGCATCATTTTTGGTTCACCTGAGGTCATTAGTTCCCATCTTATGGAAAAGTTGCTCAAAAAAGGTCACTCTGGTGTCATTGCCTAACTCCATGCCATACAAACAATAGAGACACCCCCGGTGTCGCAAGACCTCCAAGATCTCCTTTCCAAACATCAAATGGTATTTTCCACTCCCCAAGGACTCCCTCCTTCCCGTGGTGTTCATGATCATTCCATTCCCCTGATACCAGGAAGCCTTCCTCCCAATATCCATCTGTATTTCCACCCCTTTTCACAAAAAAATGAAATTGAGAAAATGGTCCAGGAACTCCTTACTGCAGGTGTTATCCATCCTAGTACGAGCCGTTACTCTTCACCTGTAGTCATGGTCCTGAAGAAAGAAGGTTCTTGGAGAATGTGTCCTAACTTTCGTGCCCTCAACAAACTGATTATTAAAGATAATCTTCCCATTCATGTCATTGATGACCTCCTAGATGAATTGAGTGGAGCCCAATTCTTTACTAAACTTGATCTTCTCTCGGGCTATCACTAGATACGTATGAAAGAGGCAGACATCCCCAAGATGGCCTTTCGAACTCATGAGGGCCACTATGAGTTTTTGGTCATGCCCTTTGGTCTGTCTAATGCCCCCTCCACCTTCCAAAGCCTCATGAATCATGTGTTATGTCCCTTTCTCCATCATTTTGTCTTAGTTTTCTTTGATGATATCCTCATCTATAGAAAAACCTGGACAGACCATCTTACTCATGTGGATCAAGTTCTCCATCTACTCTCTCAGCACCAACTTTTCCTAAAACAATTTAAATGTGCTTTTGGTGCCTCAGAAGTAGAATACTTGGGTCATCTAGTGGAAAAGGATGGCGTCAGGGTGGACCCAAAAAAGATTGAATCTATGCAAGACTGGATGCACCCAAAGACTCTCAAAATATTGCGTGGATTTTTGGGCCTCATAGGGTATTATCACAAGTTTGTTAAGAACTACGGAAAGATTGCAGCACCTCTCACTACTCTACTCAAAAATAAATCTTTCACTTGGACTCCAGTCACTGCTCAAGCTTTTCAAACCTTGAAGACAGCCATGTGCACCACTCCAGTTCTGGCCCTTCCTGATTTCACAAAGACCTTTGTGTTGGAATTTGATGCCTCAGGGAAAGGAATCGGCGCTGTCCTTATGCAAGAGGGTCAACCTTTGGCCTTCACCAGCAAGCAACTGTCTGAAAGGAATCTGGGAAAACCCATTTATGGAAAGGAAATGTTGGCTATTCTACATGTTGTTGAGATGTGGCGTCCTTATCTCTTGGGGCAATGCTTCCAAATTAAGACCGACCATCAAAGACTCAACTACCTTCTAGAACAACGCATTTCCTCCCAGGAGCAACAAAAATGGGTGACTAAGCTCTTTGGATATGATTATGAGATCATTTACAAGAAGGGCAAAGACAATGTCGTGGCGGATGCACTGTCCCGAAAATATGAAGACGAAGGATCCCTTTTTTCTCTTTCCTTCATTGTACCCGATTGGCTCCAAGCTGTGCGCCAGGAATGGCTTCAAGATCCCAAAAGTTTGCATCTGACCCAGCAATTGCAGACCAAGGCTCTGACTCCCCCAGGGTACTCCTGGCTCCAGGATGAGCTTCGATACAAAGGTCGTTTGTATTTAAGTAAACAATCCAAGATTAAATCCATAGTACTTTCTGAGCTTCATGCTACACCCACAGCGGGGCACTCAGGATTCACCAAAACATATGACAAGGTCAAACATTCTTTTTTCTGGGATGGTATGAAACAGGACATCCATAATTTTTTTGTTGAATGTGAGGTGTGTCAATGCAACAAGGGAGAAACAGTCAAATCTCTGGGCACCCTACAATCACTTCTGATTCCCCCTACTATTTGGAAGGATATCTCTATGGACTTTATTACCGACTTACCCAAATCGGGGAATAAATCAGTCATAATGGTGGTTGTGGATCGCCTTTCCAAGTATGCTCATTTCTGCGCTCTTCACCACCCATTTACTGCATCCACGATGGCTCAAATTTTCATGGACCAGGTCTTCAAGCTTCATGGCATGCCGCACTCTATTGTTTATGATCGTGACCCAACTTTCACAAGCAACTTTTGGCAAGAACTGTTTAAGATACAAGGCACCTAATTGCATCTCATCTCAACTTATCATCCCCAGACAGATGGTCAAACAGAAGTTCTCAACAAGTGTTTGGAAACATATCTGAGGTGCTTTGCCTCTAAAAAACAACACCAGTGGGCTCAATGGTTACCCCTCACTGAAGCGGTATATGGACAGAAGCCACCTTCAGTTCTCTCATACTTACCGGGTACCTCAAAGGTCTAGGCGGTTGACCAAACACTTACAGTGTGAGAGGATATTCTTCATACCCTTAAAGAGAACTTGGTTATAGCACAGAATCGCATGAAGTAGCAAGCAGATCAAGGTCGCTCTGAACATCAATTTGCAGAAGGGGATCAGGTGTTTCTAAGATTACAACCATATAAAAAAACTTCCCTCAAGGCCGAGCATTTTCAGAAGCTAGCGCCCAAATTTTATGGTCTTTATACAGTTCTCAAGCATGTGGGACAAGTCGCATATCAGCTAGCTCTACTCAGTCAGTCGAAGCTACATCCTTTTTTTCATGTTTCATGCTTAAAGAAGGTGATTGGAACTAGGTGCCAAATTCAAACCAACCTTCCAGAGTTAGCTGAAGAAGGATCCATTTGGCTACAGGAAGAAGTAGTTTTGGACCAGCGTGGGCATCGTCTGTGTCAGAAAACCATCAAGGAAGTGCTAGTTCAGTGGAAAGATATGACTCCAGTAGATGCCACTTGGGAACCAACTACCATTCTGCGGCAGTTTCCACATCTCAAGCCTTGAGGACAAGGTTGTTTTTAAGGAGGCGGGCATGTTAAGGTCCTAACCCACACATAGGTAGATCAATGTATTCTGATGTAATAAAGGTCAATATTAATAAGGCCTTCCAATAAAATAGAATAAGGCGGATGTAAGAAGACCTAATAGAAGCTTCCTCTTCTAGAAGGATCTTCCTCTAGATGCTTCTCTTAATAGACATATTTAGTATAAATAAGGGTTGAGGGTATGAAAATCCTATCTTGGAGATTATTGTAACAGAGCATTACTCGACTAGAGGCTGCCCCCTCGAAGAGGCCTGTGAACATTTCTTTCTGAATCAAAGTGTTATTTCAGTTGTTTCTCTTATATTATTTCTGTGTTATTGTGGAGATTATGCTGGTTATATTACTGTTATTCTGCCATTTCTAGCATTTCATTTATGTTCTGTGTATTTATTATATCTGGTATCTTGCAGATATCTATTACAAATTTCAATATATTAGCGAAAACAAGTCTAGTCTACCACTTCCCTATTCCATACTTAGCCACTTTTTCGATTTCGAGTTCCTGGACAAGAAAGCTTACGATTACGCTTCCATTGTTTTGTGGCCTGCAAATAGTACCCGGAGTTCCACGATATACAAATTGACCTCTGGACTGTCCCATCATGCCCTCTTCCATCTTATGTGTTTTGCACTCAAAAACTTCTGAGACATACAATTTGACCCTCAGACCCTCACCTCTCATGGTTATACCTTGTAACCCTATTTTGAAGCCTGATTGACTGCTTTCGACAATTAGCCATTCCTTAATTGCTCTTTCCTATCCCCGCGGCCTTCATACTTCTTTCTAAATATGTGATTAGTAAGTTTTGATGCTAATAGTTCGTCATCTAGGAACCATCAACATTGTCATTAATGAGTGAAACACTCGAGGAGATCTTCCATTAATACACATTAAACCAAGATCTGTGGAGAGTTATATTATCCCTTCCGATTATTTATCTCAAACAACATGGAATGTCTTTCGTGGGTCATTGCGTTGGCACGTTCACAAAATCTCCAATCCTTAATTTCTCTTCGTCGTACTTGCTATTGTAGGAAAATCTGCCTGCGGACAAGTAGATCGACCTCTAAGGCTTGACCTTAACCCTAGATAGAAAAATGCTTAACGTGGACACTGACTTCCTTTCAAATCTATCTAACCTAATGCATGAGAAGGAAGGATAATAGAAGTACCTTTTAATCGATGTTTGTCCCTGCACGCTCTGAGTTGTGCTCCAATCCTTTTGCTCCTCGCTGAGGTCTGTGGACAAAACAAGATACGACCACTTCCTACTCTACTGACATTAGCTTGAAAACAAATCTATCAATGAATGATAGGTTCATGTAACATTAGACACAAACTAGAAAGAAACAGGCCAAGCTTGTCATATTAATGAGAATAACGACAACAGTACTTACAATCATAGATGCGAAGGAGACAACTTCGTCAAGTCCTCTTCATCTAACCCTTGCCTGAAAGATACACAACCTGGATAACAGCAGCTTCACTGATCACTTCTCTTTGGCTGACTGTCAGTTTCCTCCAAGATCATAAATTTCATATGTTCAGTTCCTCCCTCAAATCAGCTATATTCAAACACCACTTATGAGATCATAAGTTTGGTGTAATTCTCTTCTTCCAGTCCTCACTTATGAGATCATAAGTTTGACATTCTCTATTTTGTAGTCCATACCAGTCATGAGATCATAAGTTTGGTATGATTCTCTCTTTATGTTCTTTCCCCTTTCACCATTAGAAAGCTTGCTTATATAGCCTTGGAGAGGCTCAACCATCTTGAGATATCCTTGGGGAAGGTGAGGATTTTCCTCCTTCAGTTGAGGACCTGCCCTAAGATCATGGCTTGATCAGGGATTCGAGCTCAACTACCTTCCAAGAATGAAAAGATGCTTCCCCCATTCATCTCAACAGCTTAAAAACCACCCAGAATAGGTAGCGCTCCTTCAAAAGGGCCATCAGAGCGTTGTAGCGCTCCCTAGTAGGCTTTAGGGGGCGCCAGCGCTCTCAAAATCTATATCGCTCCCTCAAAAGGGACAGGGGAGTGTTATAACGCTCCCTGACAGTGTATGGGGGAGCACTGGCACTATGAGATAGTGTAAGGGGGGGCGCTCCTCTCCAAAAACTCAGTTTTTGAGGTGCTTTCAGGTGGAAAAAGGTTTGCAAGCCTGTTGACTCATTTCTTCTCTTCCAAATTAGATGTTTGAGGTGTTTCAAGTGTCTTTCTCATGTCGTTATAGGCACGACATGGACATCATGGAAGCATGACACTTGTTACACTTGTGAGAAACATACGACACTTGCAACCTTGTGAGCAAAATGCGACACTTGCAATACTTGTAATGACGACACTTGCGACACTATCAAACTGAGTAATTTTGATGTGTAACAGATTGGCCCCCAAAGTATGAAGTTAGAAGATAGGAACTGATAGCTGAAATACTTTGTAGACATTCAAGCAAGGGTATAGACTCAGAGAACCTGACGGAAGCTTCACATAAACATCCAACCAATATCATGACATATTTCAAAACCCAAGGCAGGCATACCTATGCTTGGGAGATCGAGACTTGTAAGGTATGGTCGCCATAAAATACACTGCAGATCCATAATTGTATTGACAAAAGGGGTATAGCCACCAAAGATACAATGTGGATCTATACTGTAGTGACTCAAACTGATCGTAGCCACGAAGAATACACAGTGGATCTACGAGATGATAAGACATAGCCACGACCAATACAAAGTGGATCTATGTAGCACTGTATGTGACATTGCCCAATAGAAATCCTTCGCAACCTGGGCGAAGCATATATCAAAGTGATGGCTTGACCCAGGGTCTTCATACCAATCCCAAAATGGTACGAATCTGACCATGTGAATGGATGTCTTGACGTCGAACATGGAAGAAACCACTTGATTACCGGTCAATGAGGTGAACCGTTAACAAGTGCGGGGGAGATCACCATTAATGTCGATGATTCCCAAGGTACCCTAGTACATTCCAGCGAATGTGAATAGATGAGCTAAGGTCGAACACTCGTGGAATCATTCGATCAGGGGTCAATGATGTAAACCCACTGTCAAATGTGAGGAGGCCTGCCATTGAGGCATGCAGGTACCAAAGTACTAACTGGTTTTTAAGTCTAACTCCTGGATAATGTGTTGGAGTCGACAGGGATAGACTCGTCGAGGGAGGGCCTTGATGTATCCCCCATCAACGAAACGAAACGGACATAGAGATGTAATTGGTAGATCAAATGTACATGGACTGACACAGGTTTTGAGGCACGATATTAGGGATGGCTGACTCTCAAGGCGGATACTTCCCTTGAACACTGAGGCACAACAGCAAAACATGGCATGGACCAAAATTATGCACTGGATACTGCGACTTGCTTCGGGTGATCCAAGGGAGTGAAAGGAAACTCAAAGATTGGATCAGTGCAGAGGTTCAGCGGACTATGATATGGACAAATGAAAAAGTGTCGTGTTCAAGGGCGACTCTAAGAAGTGCTAGATGGCGTTCTCAAGAGACTGCTTGGCTTGTTCCTTTCAATTTTCCCCCCATCCAGATAGATGAGTACCTCTTTTTAATTTAATGAGCTCGAGGAGGATAACACATGCTCGATATAACTCACCTTCGGTAAGTTCCTCTTCCTTTGTTTAATGAACTGGAAGAAGTAAGGGTTCAGTCCCATATGGGTCTGTCAATGTGTGCTTTAACGAGTCCAAAGACAGAAAACTCGAAGGTTTTTTGGGATTATAGAGTTTGGAAAAACACTTAAAAGAGAACTCTCTCAGTTCCTTTTTCGTACAGTAGTCAATCGAGACCGAAAAAGGGTTAAACTATCGC
>ML796641.1:58343-82791 GCA_009831015.1 Picea engelmannii
ATGCCCCCAGCATGAAAGCTAGTGGCCTTTGTTTCATTTTTTAACGAGCTTGCCACAGAGAAGAGAAACTATGCTCATGGTTTCTTCTTGATCACGGCTTCCAAGAGGATAACGCTCTGGAAGGATACCATGTCAAGAGACAAGACTCGGTCATGGCTTCCAAGAGATCTTCACTGGATGGAAGATAATCACTCGAGGAGGGACACAGGTCGAGGGCCGCGATAGGGGTAAGGAGATCAGGCTCCAATAACCCTACCGAGGAGATGACCATGTCAACTACCAGATCCAAATCGTCGGAAGTTGAGGTCATGGGAGACAATGCCACATAATTGACATGCGGCGGGGGTGATATTGTCTGCATATAAGAACCAGTTAGGGAGGTAACCCAGTCAGGGCCGATGAATGAAAGTTGATCAATAGTCACAATTCTTCCATCATGAGGGAAAGATATCACACGGAAAAGAGTGGATATAATAGCTTTCATAGCATAGACATAATCCCGCCCAAGGAGTAAAGAGAAATCCAAGGGGTCTCAGACTACCATGACATCGATAAAGACCATTTTCCCTCCCAAAGTTACAGGAAACTGAGGAAGGATCCCTAAAGGTTGACTAGTTCCTCTGTTAAAAGCTAACAGATTCTGTGTAACTGGTGCAAGCTGCAGACAAACCAAAGTGTACCAAGCAACAAAATACAAAATACTAACAGACGCACCTTCATCTATCAACGTTTGAGGAACGTCTTGACCACGAACCTGTACTGTAATCTGGAAAGGAACGTGGGAGGGAAGACGAGGTCCAGTTAGCGCACCCCAATAAAAAGGATGGCCTCATTACTTGGAGGGGGTTCCACAGGAGGAGGAGGAATGCCCCCAGGCATGGTAGAGTCTGTATCAATGAGAAAAACATGGGTAGTATCGGGTCTACTCTCTAGAAGGAGAGTAGGGTCGACCGATGATTGGATTGGATCAACCAAAGGTGGACTTGGATAGACCACTTTAGCACTCTTCAGAGGAAGAGTGGGACTGACCGAGGAAGAGACTGGATCAGTCACTTTGACATTCCTCAACAGAGGAATGGGATCGACCGATGGTGAAACCGGATCGACCACTTGAGTTTCATTCTCCAAGGGAAGAATGGGGTCGACGAGTGAAAACAGATCGACCGCTTTGGTGTCACTCTTTTGATGAAGAGCGGGGTTGATCGATGACAGAACTGGATCAGCTACTTGGGTTCGTGGTTCAATCGAGGAGGAAACTAGATTGACCACCTGATCAATCGGACTGACCGAGGATGGAACCGGATTGACCAGTCCATCAACCAATGAAGGGTCGGAGGAAATCTTACGATAACATTTTGGAAGTTGAAGTTTTTCCAAAAGAGAAGAAGCCTCATCCATACGAGGGAAAAGGTGAGAGTAATGATTACCTTTACACAACATGCAAGGGAATTTGACAGTTTTCTTCTTCTTACCAACCTGAACATCACTAGTCGATGGGGAATCATCGACATGATCGACAGAGGTCGATGACGTGGAGGACCACATTTCTAATACCTGGGTAAGACCGGGGAAATCCCTCAGAAAATGGTCACCCTTACAAAGGCTGCAAGGGAATTTGGGTTTTGGATTGTTTCTTTCAATCTTGTTAATCTCATCAACACTCCCAGTACTATTAACAGTAACCGGTTTCTTAGAGCCAACATCTGATGTTGTTGAGGTCTTGGTCTTTTTCGGGCTCTTCTTCTTCTTCTCCTTCTGTTTCTTCTTCTTCTGATCAACCTGGCTACTTGCTTTAGAGCTTTCACTAGGCGAAGAAGGAGAAATGGAAGGAAAATTGATGGGTGAAGAAGGCGGAAAGTCGACGTGAGGTTGATGTGTGGGTGGTGTATTGACATCCAAAGTATTAGGTGCAACTGAAACATTGGGAGGATTCGGGATCACCGGAGTGGGGAACAACCAAACTGGTAATCCAATAGTGAGTCCTGGAAGACTCAGTGTGGCAACATATGGAGGACCAAAGTTTCCAAACGAAGGAAAAGTATAAGGTTCCCCAGGAGAAGGGGTCCCTCCGTTGGTACTCCCAGGATTCGACGCCATTAACACTGACTCGACCTAAGGTCCACTAAGTAAAATAAACAGCACACGCTAATAGAATCTAAGAATCACAACCAAGCAAACAGGACCTTCTTTCGATGACCGTACTAGTTGGTGATGAAATCCAACGTCGCGTGATCAAGTCCAGAAGAGGTGGGGATAGGGTGGAACAGTTACAATGGCGACCTGCTTAACGGACTTACACCCTGGTGAAAGCTTCCATGCAGTAATTGTGGATTTACTTTCCAAGGCTTCCACGCAGTAATTGTGGATTTACCTTCCAAGGAGCCCGAGTGAGTTTGACCAATGTCTGCTCCAGGTACAGTGAGACTTCTCGTCACCGTCACCTTGTGTAAGAACCTAAATATTATGGCCACTAAGGTTACCAATTCGCAGTCAGCCCCTGGGTGGGAACAGTCGACAGTTCGATCCGAACGTAAGGGCAGGGTATCAAGCCCGAAACCAACTAAGAGGCTTCCACGCAGTAATTTTGGATTTACCTCAAAGTGATCCCCATAATACGATCTTACCACCACACTCAGTTAAACCACGGAGGGATAGTCCCCGTAGCTCTCCCGAATGCAACCTCGTGCGTAACCCCTGTGTGAGAGGGGGGTCCCAGGCAGACTTATACGACAACTGGATTTACTCTCCCTAACACAGGCTTCTAATGTTTGTTTTGACAACTTTGGAGAGTTATGCTCACAGCCTAATCCAAAGTACTACACCTATTCTACTGTTGGTGGAGGATTCTAACAAAGAAAAAGTTCTAGATAAATTTTAATTAGCGTTGATTTTAGTGGTTGTTCTTTATGCAAAGGGGTGCATGGAAGTGAAACGAATGGAATTAATACTCTGACCCAAAGAGTGCATCAAGCATGATAAGCAGTCATTTATTTTCGATGAACATCTAGCTAAGGGGGAGAGAGAGTTCTTTCACTAACAAGCACAACTACGGAATGCTTCCAAACAATTCTTTTCTCAATCAAATCCTGATGTGATGCAAAACTTTTAAGTGCCTTCTAACATGCTCAATCAATCATGAAGATATTCTTTATTGTTTGCATATGGATGACGATCAATACAACACAATGTTTATCTTTGCTAATTATCTTCTTGGTATGAATGAGAACCAAACTAGCATAAGCAAATATCACACAAACAATACACCCTTCGTAGTAATCACAACGAAAAACGAAAGAAAAGAAACAATCAAAGAAAAAAGACAAACTTCACACCCAAAAACAAGCGCTGAAGAACAATGATTTTGACTGAAACCGGGATAAAGAGGCCTGTAGGCCTTTGATGACCTTCACCAGGGTTTTACTCAACTGAAGAGAAAAGAAAAGCAATGCATAGATTTCAAGCTTTACTCAACAGGAAAAATCAACGAAAAAAGGTGAAGAAGGCTACAGGATCCAATCAACAAGGTGTTTGTTCTTCAAAAATATTGATGTCAAGGCTAAAAAGGAAGAAAAAAATTGACTCACTAGATCACTCAGCAAAAGACACACAGAGGCAAACCTTAAACAAGGCAGTTCTGAAGGGTTTTTGGGCCAAAAGGAGGCTGGTGCTCTGTTGCCAAGGGAAAAGAGCGTTATAGCGCTTTGTGTAAGGCTATTAGGAGCGTTGGTGCTCTGTTAACACTAGGACAGGGGCGCCAGGGTCTAAAAATCTCAGAAATGTCAAAAAATTTCAAAAATTAAGATCTGAACTTGACAAATATGCTGAATGTGACAAGGTAAGGAGCCAATCAGCTCATGAAAATAATCAAAGAGGGGTGAACCAGGTCTGAAACAATCAAGGTACAGAACAAGGTCAATGAGGAGAAAAATCCAAACAAGGGGTTTCGATTCGAGGCTATCTCCCCAGTGGAGTCGCCAGTTTCTATTGTAGGAAAATCTGCCTGCAGACAAGTAGATCGACCTCTAAGGCTTGACCTTAACCCTAGACAGAAAAATGCTTAACGTGGACACTGACTTCCTTTCAAATCTATCTAACCTAATGCATGAGAAGGAAGGATAATAGAAGTACCTTTTAATCGACGTTTGTCCTTGCACACTCCGAGTTGCGCTCCAATCCTTTTTCTCCTCGCTGAGGTCTGTGGACAAAATAAGATACGACCACTTCCTACTCTACTGACATTAGCTTGAAAACAGATCTATCAATGAATGATAGGTTCATGTAACATTAGACACAAACTAGAAAGAAACAGGCCAAGCTTGTCATATTAATGAGAATAACGACAGCAGTACTTACAATCGTAGATGCAAATGCGACAGCTTCATCAAGTCCTCTTCATCTAACCCTTGCCTGAAAGATCCACAACCTGGATAACAGCAGCTTCACTGATCACTTCTCTTTGGCTGACTGTCAGTTTCCTCCAAGATCATAAATTTCATATGTTCAGTTCCTCCCTCAAATCAGCTATATTCAAACACCACTTATGAGATCATAAGTTTGGTGTAATTCTCTTCTTCCAGTCCTCACTTATGAGATCATAAGTTTGACATTCTCTATTTTGCATTCCATACCACTCATGAGATCATAAGTTTGGTATGATTCTCTCTTTCTGTTCTTTCCCCTTTCACCATTAGAAAGCTTGCTTATATAGCCTTGGAGAGGCTCAACAATATTGAGATATCCTTGGGGAAGGTGAGGATTTTCCTCCTTCAGTTGAGGACCTGCCCTAAGATCATGGCTTGATCAGGGATTCGAGCTCAATTGCCTTCCAAGAATGAAAAAATGCTTCCCCCATTCATCTCAACAGCTTAACAACCGCCCAGAATAGGTAGCGCTCCTTCAAAAGGGCCATCAGAGCGTTGTAGCGCTCCCTAGTAGGCTTTAGGGGGCGCCAACGCTCTCAAAATCTATAGCGCTCCCTCAAAAGGGCTAGGGGAGCATTATAACGCTCCCTGACAGTGTATGGGGGAGCACCGGCGCTTCAAGATAGTGTAAGGGGGAGCGCTCCTCTCTAAAAACTCAGTTTTTGAGGTGCTTTCAGGTGGCAAAAGGTTTGCAAGCCTGTTGACTCATTTCTTCTCTTCCAAATCAGATGTTTGAGGTGTTTCAAGTGTCTTTCTCATGTCATTATAGGCACGACATAGGCATCATGGCAGCATGACACTTGTTACACTTGTGAGCAACATACGACACTTGCGACCTTGTGAGCAAAATGAGACACTTGCAATACTTGTAATGACGACACTTACGACACTATCAAAGTGAGTAATTTTGATGTGTAACACTCGCCATCTTCACGCTTCTAAGTATGCAATTACTAGTCTTTAATACTAACAACGCATCATGCAACAACCGTTAAAATTGTCATTAATGAGAGAAAGGCTCGAGGAGATCTCCCATTCACACGCATTGGACCAAGATTTGTGGAGGGTTATATTATCCCTTCCAACTCTTCATTTCAAACATCATCTGGAGCAAACGAACGTTCTCATAAACTTATGGCAGCAACTCGACAACAGTTCTCTGGAGATATGGTGAATATATTCGGATGTGAGGACCATAACTTCTAGTGGTCCATGGCATACTCTTACTATTCATCCTGTTCCACCCAAAATGAAGTGATTTGGACCTCTGGAATTGCTCGTGCAGGCTGCATCCATAAGGTTTTTGACTGTAATGAGGTGGTCTCTTGGTGCGCCAAAAAATATATTTCAAGCCAAAGAATTATTCCACTGCGCGACCATTATTCTGTTTCTTTGTCACCCCAAGTCTTCCACCATATGTTAATATTGTAGGAGCCAACATTGACCTTCAGAGGACAAGACTGCAAGCAGTTCCTAGAAAAAACATGATAACGGGTTGGACCTCTTACCCAAGTTCCTTGAATACCCAACAATAGTTCCTGAAGATATCACAAAGTTGCAGGTCCGTTCCTTTAGAAATTCATTCCAGTAAATTGTCTGGTTGTTTACAAGAATAACGAGACATGAATCCACAACAAGCATTTCCCGCATGGTTATTTATATTTTGTATTTCACAGTCAAGGAACAATCCATATTTTATTGGGGGAAGATAATTTCCATTGAAATATGTTCCCAATTGTCATGATTCAAAGAAGAGAATAAATTTTATATGTCATCCTACTTGATTTTTTCCATAGCGCATTGTTGTCCGTTTCCAAAACTGTCTCTGTCCAAGAAGATAAACTATGAATTCGACCCAGTAACGTTCTGATACCAGGCCTTGTGAAGGCACAAGGCCTCCATTTTTTTTATGAGGTTTTTAATGACTTTGTCTTGGTTTTCAAAGATTTATTGTTAGGAAAGGATGTTCCCCGGATGTCTAGCCAAGCAACCAAGTTTTTGGACAAGAAGGGGACACTTGAACAAATGGAAAATTACAGTGTAATAATGATTTCTGGATCCAAGGAAAATCCTTCTTTCCTTCCATGTCACATCACGGACAAGATGTTTGTTACATAAATAGCAAGGAAATACAACTACTGGTTGCATTTTTTCCATGGAAAGATGAAAAAAAAGTGCATTCCTCTTCCCTGGAAAGTCGGGGACTTCGTGTTCAGGAACATCAACAAGATTGACGAATTCACATGTCATTTCAAGAACTTGAACCTAAGATATGTTGAAAGGCTAAGAGGGTTCGACCCTAATGGGATTTTTCTAGAACATTTACTAGCAGTTGGCTTTAGCAAATATTTTATCCATACACGCTTGACCGAAGACAGAGATAACGATGACAACACTCTTGCTCCTGAAAATGGCGATGTAGAGACATTGCAAAGGACAACTTAATTGTACAGACAACATGGAAAAGGCTCTGGTGAGAAGAGTGTCCAGTCCTCGACCAACACTCCCAAGAGCACGACATCACGGAGCATCACTTCAACGACCCACCCCAATAAGAAAGCAACCCAGAAATATTCAAATGGAGGAGGAGATAAGAATCCTCCTCACAGAAAAATTGTTAGTTCTCACAAGCTTCCCATGACGAAGAAGAGAAAAAACATTGTAGGGTAGGCGGAAGAGCCCAAAACTGAAAGTGAGAACATGCAACTTAAGACTATTGTGGATGACGTGTTCTGCAAAGTTGATCAACGCACAGACGTGATGCACCATAGTTCCACAATGGAAATAGTTGAGACTGACATTTTTTACGAAGATGAATCCTTTGTATTCCAGAGCATTGTTTTTGACAACCAATCTAAAAATTTAATTATTGAAAAGGAGATGTAACAAATAAGAAAGGGAAATCTCGTTCAGAGATTAACCTTAGGAAAATGCAGTCATCCAAAATCTCTCGATTTCACCGAGCAACCACAGATGATCTTGATGATTCCATTGTAGGAATTGAAATGGAGAATGCCATACTGAACGACCAAATCAAGGAATTGGAGGAGGCTTTGATTCCTACCCCATTGTTTGCCAATCCTTTAGCAAAAACCATGCCTACCACCCCTGCAACCAAGTTAAAAGGATCCTCCAGCCTCCTCACATCCTGTAGAGGCTATGTAGAGAAGAATATCAAGAAAAGAATGGAGCTAATTATTGAAGCCTAGGAAACATCACAAAACATAGCTTCCTTTTGAATGACGACACATGCTTTGCACAAACATTTGCAGGTGGATTTAAAAAATGAAGAACGTTTCTATCTAGAGATGGTGATCCCTTTTTCCAACCATGTCATCAACATCTCAGATCTGAAAAGAAGACAAGAATATCTCCCCTCCCCAAACTGAATCAAACAATTAAAAGCATGCTGGAAAGAGAAAGTTAAGAAGTTATACCTCATTGTCGAATCATGTGAACAAGCCATATCAAAGAAAGAAGAATTATTCAAAAACCCGAGTGAAATAGACTTCGCCGGAAGTACCAACGAGGTTCAATACCCAAACTTAATCTTCAACTCCTTGTCCTTAACCAAGCAAGCCTTTAATGAACAAGTTGATATTTTAAAGGGGGTGTCTTTAGAAAATTTTTACGACATCCTTGAATATGGTCAAGATGACGTGGAGAGCTAGCTAGTGGACTATTCGGCACACAATGACGAAATTGAATAGGCTTTGAATAGTATTTCTATCGATCTAAGGAAATTAGAAAATGAGCTTTTCAACATAGAAATCTGGGATGAAATCAACATGCCCCCCATGAGAAGCTACATTGAAGAATGGCTCCAAAGGAGAATCGAAAAGCTCACCGACAAAGGGAAACAACTGGTTGGAACGATTCCAGTGGTCGTCGATGAGAGCAACAAAAAGGCATCAACAAGCAAGTAGCAAAGGGAGAAATAGATACCATCATAGTAAGTTCATATTGATCACATCTTGTTTTCTTTATCAATCTAGTTATTCCACCTCTTTAAATAGAAATCTCTAACCAAAGACCGATAACTTCCAATTTCTTCTTTTCAGGTCTTCCTCTCTACCATCGCGCACTTCTTCTTTCTACAGTCCTATTTCTTGTACTTATTTATTTTATGGTCTGTGGGAGCCCCAATCCCATTCTATATGACAAACACATTTAAATTTCTATAAATATGTAACAGATTCCACAAATATGTTACAGACATTATTAATTTTTGATAAATTTCAAAGAAACTAATTTGGGAACAATTTCGAGGGTGCCTTGTGGGCTGCTTTCAGAATGCTAAATTATTTATCTTTATGCATATCGATCATATTCTTTTATTTTTATGTGCTCAATTTTTTTTTCTTCAACTATGTTGGATGTCAGCAAATTGTGTTTATTAAATTTGAATGCTTAATGTGTGTCATTCCTGGTCCCTTTTTCCAGGAACCTTTATTTCAAAAAAAAGTAAAAATAAATAAATACTACTATCCTTTTTTATTGCTTCAAGTCATTACGACATAAATTTTCTAAGTCCCATATTTGAACTATACACGCCCCAGGAAAAAACTTAAACAAGAGTATCACATCTATAAAAAACGCAGTAGGATTGACATCCTCATTCACATATTAACCCCATATTAATATAATATTATGATTAACTAATTCGGGAGGTTCTTCGATGCCCCAGCCTTACTTCCGCAATGACATTCTCCCTGGGTCATCTACTAGCTCGATGTCTTATGGCTGGCATGTGACACACTGGCACGAGTCATTTTCTACATGGATGCCACATGTACTTCAAGCTGCTTCCCATGTGTCTGTGTTGCTTTGGGCTTTTATTTCTCCCTCGGTCCCACCATAGTAGTGCATTTATTCCCATTCCAACCTGGCAGGGACTATGCTGCCATGCAACACTTGTTAGTTTAGTTTTGTTTCAAATCTAACAAGAAATTGTTGATCTGTAGATTCGAATGATAAAATATGTGTAATTCCAGTGTCCCACAAGTTTTACAAAAAATTCAATAGATTTATATATTCATAACTACAATTTAAACAAATTATGATTTCATCCAAGGACCTCAACTCTAAGTAATGTGTCGTATAGGGATCCTTGGATAAAGCGATACAATAGGTGTTAATAATTGAACCATCAGAATGTAGGATTGTTGTCACAAACCCTCATCAATTTATCGGTCGATCACAGTCGAATCAATTTTATAAAATCCATTTTAGTAATTAATTTTTTTAATACAGTTGTGAAAAGGAAACCATCATCGTGAATACAAATTTTAACATGTAAATTTTACAACTTAAATAATTATTTATTATTTTATTTTTATAGAGATATTTTATGAATCAACTTGTATATAAATGTTTAATATTATTGTATTTTTTTAATGACTTTCTCCTTATAATTTGAATTTTTATTTAATATATATTATATAAGAGTTGGTTTATAAGGAGAAAGTGTAAATATGAAATGATGATGATGATTAACGTCCATTGAAACCAAATTTGGTTTATATAATCTAAAGAAAGGTAAGAAATTACATGGTTTGCTTTAGAATTTTTGTGTGATTGAAAAGCTTTAAGAGAAGCGTTCCTAAATCACCATAGTTTTGATGAGTTAAAAAGTTAGGAAGGTCCATATTGTAACAAATATTTTGAAATTGTGATCTAGTGTAGGCATACACATGACATTCTAAGAGAAAGTGATTTTCATCTTCAACCCTGTTGGTGTTACAAGGATGAAAAATTCTTTCAACCCACGACGTTTTAGAAATTGTTTGACACCATGTTTCACTATGGAGTTCATGAGAGTTTGTTCTTATTTTAGCAATGTTAATTTTCTTCTTTACTCTATTCAAAACAAGCAGATACTTTTGATCTTCTAGAATATGATTCATCACCTCCTTATAGTATTTTAATTTTCTTTTATCCTCCAATTCTTTATCGCACCACAATTTCTCCTGAAATTTATATGTAATAATATTCTTAATATTATCGTTATTCTAGAAAGTGACATCTTCCTTTGTTCCCAAATAATTTAGTAAAGACTTAGCATATTTATGCCAACCCCGCTTGAGTCGCAGGTGGTTTTGACTAGAGTTTAAAGAAAACTTAGGAAGCCTCTTGTCTTCTATGTTGTTTATCTTGTTGAACTTGTACATTAGGTATCAATTCATAGTTGTAGTTTCAATGGGGAGGAGATTCACTTCTATGAGAAGGATAGGATAGGGTGTATTGTCTTTAAATTTTAGATTATAAGCCATAAAAAAATATTGTATTTGCTCTATTTGTCTCCATGATTCTCTAGAGACGTTATAGCCCCAAACTTCACAACCATATAAGATAATAGGAGTGATGAGAGTGTCAGAGAGGAGTTTATTCTTATCACATAGACAAAGGTCCATTGATTTACAATTGTTTTCAAGTCCATAACAAGCTTTCCACTCTCCATTTATCCTTTAATCAATGTTATAGTTTCATTTAAGCTTCTGATGAAGATTGATTCAAGATATTTGTATGAAGTCAATTCCTCCAAGTTGTATTGTTATACACGAAATAGAATAAGTGATCATTTTGGATTTAATTATCATAACCTTTATTTTGACAATGTTAATAGTCATACCTATACTAGACCATAAATCCTTGAGAAATTTTAGTTGCTTGTCGAGATCTTAAGGACTCTTGCCATAAGAACAATATCATCAATGTATAGAAGAATGATGATGACTATACTAGCTAGAGTCGGGTTGGAACAACCTACTTCTTCCAAACAACCCTCTAACTTGTTAATGTATATGCAAAAAATAGTAGGTGATAGGAGCCAACCATGCTTAACTCCTATATTACAATTAATTTCTGCCAATCAACCCTTAGTGTTATTAAACTTGGTAATAATGTTCTGGTACAACCTTATTGCGACAACTCTCAACTCAAAACTACTTTTAGCTATTCTAATCTTCTAACATTTTATTTTTCTTTGCAAAGTTGAGTTTCTCCCAACTCTATTTTGGCACCTGAGATTGTGCAGCACTGCCTTACCTTAACCGCAAGGGCTTAGCTAGCATGTGCCTACTACAATTAGAATATGCCTCTTCATTTAAGGTTTTCCCACTACTTCGCCTTAAGATACAATCTATCAAATGCAACTAGGTCATGCTCAACCAAGTTTATTCAACAATGGACACATGTCCAACTGTGGATTTTAAAACATTCGACCAATACTTATCCAACACAAAGAAAATTAAGGAACAATAACATCCAACAATTATAAAGAGTCCACAACACACATGTATAGGAAACACCCAAGGCAAGTGCCTTAAATTTACTATATGAAGAATGTCACAGATATACAACAAGAGAGTTTCACCTCCTACCTGCAACTCTATTACATATGCATAATGAATCTAAGGATATATTTCCTTCTACCCACTGCCCAACTGACTTGCACAATCCTAGCCCTAGAGAAACTTTGATTGATCCAAAAGGATCCATGACCAAGGAAAAATCAAAGTCTTCAAATTCTTTCAAAAACACTACCAAGTCGTAGAGATCTGTGGTAGCTTTCCAATGGTGCAAATTTCGTGTCAATCCAACTTCGTATGATGAAGTTATGGCATTTTAAATATTTTGACCAATGACACAAAAGTCAACCTTATAGAGACACGTGACACACCCTGATGGTGACATGTAGCAGTTTTCATAGGTGACACATGGCAGGGTTCAGTGGTGAAATGTGGCAATTCATAGAGATGACATGTGGCAGGTTTCTATGATGACACTTGGTCGCTGAATGGATAGCAAATGGATCAACCATGGTGACACGTGGACCAATCCAATGGTGCCACATGCCACCCTAGGATTGGTCAAAGGGGAACCGAGTTCAAAATTTGTTGAATTATACTAGTGGGGGAATCAAACCCATGACCTACTGGACGAGAACCTAACTCCTAACCAGTTGGGCTACCATGTTCTTGTAAATCCAGATTTCATATTTAAATTTGATGTAGTTTAGATACAAATCAAAACAAGCATTGTGAGAGTCAACCCCGTGACCCTCCTGGCGCTAACATCTTAACTACATCCAATAGCCAATGTGTTTTCATACCACTTATTAAGCCATGGCATAAAAATTATATTTAAGTTGTAATGTGGAGGATATTACGTGCAAAGAACCAATCGACGGAATCGTACCCTAGATCTCCACCAGGTCTAGCATCTTCCACAATGAGCTATTTCCAATGTGCCACGAAGTGATTCTTATTCAAAAGTCAACCAAATATTGGTTTTGATCCAATAAGTCACACCAAAGCCTTTGTAAAAGGCCTAAATCGTGCCCATATCACGCCATACAATGAATTGAACCCTCGACCACAATTACATACGTAAAAGACTTTTTCAATCAGGATATAGGTAAAAATTTGCATGATTTGTAAAAAATTAATTATTAAGTCGAGTTTTGACTTGATGTAAAGGGAGAAAAAATGGGTTTTGGAGCATTTTGATCCCATTTAGTTTGGGGAAAAGAATGGGATTGCTTTTGTAAGCCTGCGCATAGAAGAACATAGGATAGTTTGGTATAGCTTGAGAGCTCAATTGTTGATGTGAAAGATTTCAAAGAATTAATAATGAAGCAATCATGCACTGGAAGTGGACCTAGAGACGTAACCTATGGGGCAAAATCCGTTATCAATGTTTGTTTTTCTGTTTCTGATTTATTTATGCTGTAATTCTCTCATTTTCCATATAATTTTAATTGTTTATGTATTTCGAATTAAGATATGAATGCATTTAAAAATACATAAACTAACTCTCAACTTAATCAATAATACCTTCATTTTTGTATCATTCATCTTGCCTCCTACAAGTCCTATCTTCTTCTTCTCACTTAGCTAGTGCAATTTGCCCCATTATGCCTAATATTGAACAGTACTTGGAACAAATGAATGGAACGTCAAATGAAGCCAAGGTTAATGCTGTGGTGATGTTCTTTATAGGGACCACAAATATTTGGTGGAGAATTAGAGCAGAGAACTTGGTAGTCAGGCACAATATAGAGAAGATTGAAAATTAGGCAAAGATGAAAGCAACCTTGAAGGCTCAATTTGGGCTAGGGAATCAATCTTATATTACGCGGAATCAATTGTTTTCTCTTAAGCATACAAGTAGGATCTGAACTTACATCAAAGAGTTTCAATCCTCATGTTAGAGATATGATCACATGTTTGAAAAAAATAGGTTGTTCCATTTCATGAATGGGTTGCAAGCTTGGGCGCAGAGTCATTTGTGACACCATAATGTGTTTACCTTTACCACAACCATCATTGTAGCATACAAGTTGTTGGACTGCATGGAAGAGGCAAAAGGTGGTCCAAGGAATAGTGAGGATACTCCAAAACCAGTATGGAAAGAACAAAAATAAAGATAGAGTAAAGGTGAAGTCGTTTGGGAAGTCTGGTGAGGAAAAGACCAAGCAAATATATGTTCCTAAGGAAAAATATAAGACTATTTCTTGTTGGATTTGTGCAAAAGTTCATTATGCAAAGAATTTTCCATTGAAGTATAAGTTGTCAATTTTGGAGCAAGTGGACATACCCTTCGTTGGTGTTTTTCAATTCTTGGTTGTTGTGATAGAACACAAGTCCACAATAATCCAAGAGAAAGACTTCACAATACTTTCATATGTTCCAAAAATATTGAATCAAATATCCATTGATGCCATGGTTAACAGTGAGGTGACCCAAAATTTCATGAAGGAAGATGTTGCAAGAGAGATTGGGTTGTAGCTTGAGCCAACATAGACTTCTTTCAAAGCAGTGAACTTAGAAGTGGAAAATTTGGTTGGTACAACCAATGGAGTCACCTCGAAGCTTGGATATTGGAGTGGAACTATAAGTTTTGCCATTATGTATATGAATGACTTTGAGGTTATTATGGGGAAAGAATTCATGAGGAAGGTGAAGGAAATTCCTATGCCTCACTTAGTTTGTTTGGTCATATTTTCAAAACAATATCCATGTGCCATCTCTACAATAAGGAGGGGGGACAAAGTTGTTGGCATAATGGCTTCCTTGAGCATGGTTTCTATAACCAGTCAAGGGGATAAGAAAACTTGCAATAAAGAACTTGGAGGTATTGGAGTTGATGGATGATCTATAGGTGGGACTTAATAGGAGGAAGTCTTGTGCAATCTTTGGTGGACGGTAGTTCGGTGAAGGTGTTGGAGAAAAGACTTAATAGGATTGAATCCATAGTGGACTACATAGTGACAATAGTAGCTAGAGTGGTGGATGTTTGCTTAGATAAGCAAGACATTAGATAAGCATTCAACTTGCATGGGCTAGATTTGATAGTACAGAAACATGATACAGTTGCAGAGCACCAACTAATCCAGGATATTTTCATCGTGACTTATAAAGAATTGCATTAAATGAGCATAAATTAAAGTGCAACATTAATGAAGGGAAAACTTAAAAATGAAGAGACATAAGCATCAGATCTGAACAAAAAAACTTGATAACAGAGTTCGTCCCTGGTGGACTACGTCTCCAGGGCCTGCTCTCAAATGGGTAGGCTCTTTCATTAACTCAGCAAAAGAATTTGGTAGATACATAAATATACCTCATTCTGAAATCAAGTTGCTGAAATAATGCTCAGATCATAAAATAGATAGCACCACTAAATTTTTGGCATCTAATTACCCAAAAATGAATGTCTCCATGCTCCAATATGACTCTGGCACTCCCAGGCCCAAGAAGAATTATGTCTCTGTTTCCATGCCCTCTACAACCTACAATGATGATAGTTCTGTCTCGAAATCCATGCCCGCGGGTCCATATGGTCCACGCCTCTCTTCCCTGGCTCTGGGTGTATTACACCTTTTAAATAATATCCATGGATGGATGTACCAAGAGGCACCCGTGGCACATTGGTTGTGGGTGAATTGGTTAAGGCTCGGGCATCGCTAAGGTTCTGGGGTCGANTGTGTGTGTGTGTGTGTGTGTGTGTGTGTTACAATATATTTGGTCTCCGCTACATTTAGCGTACTTGCTAGAATTCCTTCCAACTTACTATTAAAATTGGCATAGTCCGCCAGATTTGGCGGACCCTCCATTTAAAAAAAAAATGAAATTCATTCACGAGTTAATACTGGGTGTTTAGGGGGTGCCATGTGTTTCCCACTGATTATCCCACTTGTTTGATAATGTCATTGTCTCGTCAACCTGTACCTAACACGTGGTGCTTCCTGGGTGGTGCCACGTGGTGTCGCTTGGAGGTGCCACGTGGCACTTTTCTACTAGTCCACATGGACCCTTGAAAATCCCATTGGCAAGTGACACGTGGAAACTGTCAGTGCTACCACATGGCATGCTGACATCAACCTACCCTGTCATCTACTGACGTCAACAGTATGGATGATGATGTGGCTCCCTATTGACTAGCCCTATTTGACCGCGAATTTGACCGCGGATATCTTTCAAACCGTAACTCTGTTTGATGAGATGTTTGTGCCATTAGAAATATTGCAACGCACTCTTCACGATCATGCCATTTTCACTGAGTTTTGGGAAATCTGAATTTTTTTTCTTTCTCTGTCTGGTGGAGCCATTATGAGCGTTCTGAGTTGCCTCTATGAGTTCTGAGTTATTCTTAGCCTTTTCTAGATCCTTTTTGGATCACGCCTTCCCACTGAGAGATTTTTGGACCACTAAAATCTTACATCAATCAACATGTAAGTGAGGGGATTTCTCCCTCACTCTTTCCTTCTATATCTTCCATGCCTTGCTGGATTGTGTACCTTTCAGGCATACTCGAAGATAAGTAATTTCATTCATGCGTGAAGTCCTCAGTCTTCGATCTAGGATGACATATTCCTTTATCTGCTCTTTGACTATTTGGCTGACCTGCTGAACCCTCTGAATGAACTTGTAGGCTGCATCTCTCTCCTTGACATTTTTCCCATACTTTAAGTCCAAGGGGATCTTAGGTAAATACCCAAGACAAGTCTAAACTGGTGAATCCTGAGTGAAAGAAGACATGACTTGATCATACACAGGTTGGACATACAATAACTGATCATCCCATGACTTAGGATGCTTGTTGCAATATCCTTGAAGCAACTAGACCATTGTATTGTTTACCACCAATATCTGTCTATCGACTTGTGGATGGAAAGCAATGCTCCTCCCCATCATGGTGTCCATGAGCTGCCACAAATTTTTCCAATATTCTCCTAACAATCAAGACTCTCGACTGGAGGTAATGAATGTGAAAAACCTGAAACAAACCCTTACATACTGGGATAACAAAAGAGAAATATGCCTATCACACAACCTATCAACTACTACACCTAAGTAGACATGACTCATACTAGACATGGGTAATCCCCTTACAAAATCCACTGAAAAAATTTCCCAGGGATAAGAGGAAACAGGAAGTGGTGTGTACAGCCCTGGCCTTTCAATAGTGGGCTTACAAAAGTACAACATACATTCCTTTACAATAGTGGTTCAAATATTTTCCAGGCAAATTCCATCCCTGTAAATACATTACAATTCCCAAATTCCCGAGTAAAAATGAAACAAAAGATTCTTTAGTTACATGCACTTCCTTGTAGGAAGGAAAGCAAGGTTTACTCAAATGGTGGAGTAATTTGTCCTGCAAACAAAACTTCTTCGCCTGCAAACCTTGGAAGATCCCACATACATCTTTGAAGATTTCATCATTAGTATACCATCCATCATTATTGATATGAGCTAAGGGAACATTCATCAAAATAATAGATGTAATAGTAGGAGATGTAAAAAGCATGTTTGTCCTTATGTTATTGGTACTGGCACTGGTCTCAAACTTGCATGGTTTCTAAAGGTCAGGTAAGGCGAGCATTGGCACAATGTCGATCTTTAAAGTGACAAAGGTCTTCTGTTGGATTCCTTCCCACTGAAAGACTTGTCTCATCTCAAGCAATTCATTCTTATGTAAAGGATCAAGAGCATTAACAACATAAAACTTATCTTGGCATTCCCCTTTTATAATCGTGAGTACAAGATTCTTGTTAGTGTTTATAACTCTTTTTACTCGCCCTGAACTAACAAGTGTTGATTTGTCCTTTATGATGTGAGCTTTAGTGATGTATTCCAATCCATCTTTGACGCAGCCCTCCCAACCCACAGGTCGAAAGTCTACGCACACAGGATCGTTCTTCTTCCACTGGCCTGAAGAGCTCTCGGCAATTGGCTCTTCTATTTCCCTTTCAGGAAAATCTGCACCCACAGCAAAACCTCATGGAATTCCCCCTTCACGTTTAAGGAGATTGGACTTCGCGATTTGTGAATCCTGTAGTCAAGTGTCTTATCCCTCAGACCCCCGAAACCCGAATTACCAAAACTCCGATGTTCGGTCACCAAAATAAATCAACGGCTGTGATTCCCTGCTTGATCCAACAGTCAGCGCAATTTTCATGTATCGGGAGTTCGAGACTCTCGATACCAAAATCTCATGTCAACGCAAACCCCGAATTCCCGAATCCCAATATCAATTTTGGTTATTCAGCTTTCGCGAGTTGCGATGTCATGCAACTCTGCTCCATGACCTCCGAAATCCCAACTCTCTATTTCCTGAAATGCCGAAATGTCAAACTCGGACACGATTCCCGGCGCTGGCCCACAACTAGACTTTTCCACCTTTTCAGGACTTCACACTTCGCAACTTCGCGTGTCCTGATGCAAGGCTTTCAGGACTTCAACTCACAAAACCCTGAAATGGTCAATGTAATTGACTTCCACGTCGACAGTGCGCCACCTGTCCACCTTGCTGGCTTCTATGGCTCCACACAGTCCTTTCGGCCCTTCGGGACGTCGCACTTCGCAGTTTCGCAAGTCTTAATACAAATATTTCAGTCCTCCAACTCTCGAAAACCCGAAATGAAAATCCTCAGGTAAATCCAATGGCCCTTGTTGGCTTGGATCTATGGCTCTACCTCTCCTGATCTTGAACCCCTTGAAAACACTTGTCGTAACTCCCCTGCTACTCTGCGAGATTTGACGGCTCGTGGGACTTCACGAATTCTCCACGGAGAATTTCGACCGTGTGTTTCTCTTCCTTCTCAAGGACTTCTGCAACTTTTCACCAAAGTGTTTTTCCATGGAACTTAACCGCCTGCAACACAAACTTATGACGCCTTCTCAATGTTCCAAGGCACAAACTTCCTGTGCTTCTCTTCAACAATTTCGAAGGCTTTATCCTTCCTGAGATTTTTCCAACTCCGAGTCTTAAAGAAGACTCATGCACGAACTCCTTGCGGAAAATGCCTCAATTACTCCAAGGAATTGAAGTCCTTCAACTCTACGCACTCCCTGCAGCAGCAGTCTCTCAACACTTCACTCAAGTTACAAAACCTGAAACTCTACTCGGCCTGCGCACACCTTGCACGGCTCCTGTGCTCAAATTGCACTTCTGTGAGAATGAGAACAATTGTTATCTCTCCTGAGCTTTCAGAGATGAAATTTGACTTCTGTCAACGCATTCCTTGTGGAAAAACTCCACTGCGCTCCTTGCAGGAATTCTACTCACTCAGATAGAGAAACAATTGAAACTCATTCCTTACTCTTCCTCTCAGATTTCAAACATTCAACAAGAAAGCACTCATACATAGCATAAAATAAATTGCATGATAGAAAGAGTAAATGACCATGAACATACCATTTAGCATATGTATACAGAAAACAAAACACAACACCATGAATTTGAATCAAAGCTTTTCTATTAATTCAAATATTTGTACATGGGTGTCTTCAAAATACAATTCTCTACTCTCAAATCTGTATGCTCTATGCTCAATTGACATAATAATACAAAATGATACAATGAGGGTGTCTATATCCCATTTCCCTCTTGCGCTCTAAAACTGTCTAATTTAAGCATTAAATTCTATCTAATTTCATTAACTACTATAAATGCCTTCTACCTAGTATGGACGAGAGCGGATCACTCAAGGTTCTTTACAATATTACAAGTATGCCTCCACTTAATGACTTCATTAATGTTTCAAAACATTTTCAAAATTTGTGCTGGGTGCTTTTCTAGCTATCTTTTATCTCCGTGTTGGCTTGCTTAAGATGCTCTTGCATCAATCTTTTGTAATATGGTATTTGTTTTCCTTTCAAAAGAAGATAGCCTTCCTATCATACAGATAGGAAATCCCTAATACAATACCATAGACATCCAAAGGAACCACATCTAGATCCACTTCATCTATCATCTTACAAGAAATAGCAAACCTCAACCTACACTGCTTAGTGACATTTAACTTTGCTTTATCATATACCCAACTGAGAGGGTAAGGTTTATGGTGAGGTCTTGTGGTTAATTCCAATTTCTTAACAAGTGTCTCTGATATTAAATTGACTTGGGAACCCAAATAAAATAATGTGTCTATCTTCGTATCTTTCGATACAACTCTTATGTGTAATAGTGCACTTCTCCTTTTATTATCATCAAGTGATTCATTTAAAGAACTTGAACATGCATAAAATGAATCTTTACCTTCCATCCCAACTGTTGTGATCCTTTCTTCGTCATATGAATCGGAACCAAGATCATGTTGTACTGTAGCAATGGTCTTTGGCTTCCCCTTGCCTCCAAACTTCTTTGGCCTTAACTCTGGATGTAGTTTCCAACAATGTTCGCTATCATGACCAGTTTTCACACAATGGCTACAAGAGGGTTTTCCTTCTTCCTTTTTTGCTGCAGTTTTCCTCTTGTCCTTCCCATTTCCTTTCTCATTGAAATGGTTTTTAGAGTGCTTGAATGGATTTTTCTCCTATCCATTCTCACCCCTCCTTTCAAGGTGAGTGGCTTGCACACAAACTTCGTCAAGACTAGTGGGGTTAAACAATAGTAAAGTATGATGAATATGACTGTGAAGTGCACCAATATATATCATTAATGTTTCATAGGAATCTAAAGGAATGTTTAGTGCAAGTGCTTTCTTCCTAAATTCCTCTGTGAAACTTTGGATTGTTTGACCTTTACTTTTCCTTAAAGTTTTCCACTCCATCATTGCTTTATGTAAATACCCTAATGGATAAAATTGCTTCCTTATCACTGATTTAAATTCATACCATGAGGAAAGAAGATTACCACACTTACTTATGTCCTAAAGCTTGTTCTCCCACCATACGAGAGTGGTGCATTCCAACCGAAGAGAAGCCAGTTGCAATTTAACCTCCTCTTCATCAATATGTTGGACACGATGACAGTACACTTCAATCTGTCGGATCCAATTATCTAGCTTTTCAAAATTAACATCTCCATTAAACATAGGTAAATAAAATTTTACATCAAGCTTTAATAATGGTTTCTTAAAAAAGGCTTTACGGATAGAATGATGAGAATGATGAGAATGCTCACAGGAAGAAGAAATATAACTTGAAGGTGAAGAAGGAGGCTCAGGAGGATCTCCTCCATCCCCTTGGTTTACTAAAGTGTCATCATCTGCATGTGCTTCCTTTTTCTTTTCTTTCTTCTTCATCCTCTTCTCGTAATCTCCATAAATTCACTCGACCATTTCTGACATGTGATAAAAGACCATTTGAAATTTTTTTTCCTGTTCATCACGCTTGTCCTCTTCTGCCATTTTCTTCCTTATGGATACACAACCAACTTCGGGATTCAAAGTATTAAGAGTTCCTTGTTGAAATTACTAAGACAACTGAGAGGGGGGGTGAATCAGTTGTTATTGTTCTTAAACAATATTAAGTCTATTAAACCATTCTTAATCTTTCTTCAAGTGATCATCAATATTATGCAACATATGGACAACATAAATAATGAGCATCAATCACACATAACATATACACAGAGACAAATTTTTACGAGGAAACCCATAAAGGGAGAAAACCTCTTCTTCTTCGAAATGATAGGCAGTATTTTAAGTTTTTTACATCATCTATGTTTGAGCACCAACTCAAAGTGAGGCTACTACCTCTGTTTTACAAGCTCCAACTTGCTGAGAGCACCAACTCTCTGGTTTCTCTAGCACCCACTAGAAGGAAGCACCAACTCCCTGAGTGTTCCAGCACCGACTGGATGGAAGCACCTACTTCCACTTATACAAGCACCAACTTGTTTGAGAGCACCAATTATCTGGTTTCTCTAGCACCCACTAGAAGGAAGCACCAACTCCCTAAATATTCCAGCACCAACTAGATTTATACAAGCACCAACTTGTATACAAAAAACTCTGTGTTTTCCCGAGCACCACCCTGACACCTTGTTTTCTAGCCACAACTAGATGGAAGCTACAACTCCCAATATTCAAGCACCAACTCAAATATCAAAGGACCACAGTCCTCCCTAGCACCACCCTACCTCCCTGATTATAAATAAATGATTGAATAACCAATAACACAGATAAATCGATTCTTACCACTTCTTCTTTGTTTTGTAAATCTAGTCTGCTTCTAACTGTTCTGCACTTCTTCTCTTCCTCTGTTTGTTCTGCAATTCTTCTTTGCTTCAAGTTGTTTTACAATTCTGCTCTTGCTTCTGTCTATTCCTCATATGTTACTCATCTCTGAGTTTTATCTCACACTGTGCATACTGTCGGTCTCACACTGCGCATACTGTAATTTTCCCTTTCTTACAGTTCAACTCATTTTTCATTCAGAACGACAAACCACGCACAATCACTGCATGTTTCTTTTATACACTACAACCCCCTCAGGTACCCCTCAAATCCCTAGAACAACGCTTCAACAACTGAAACGCCAATCGTCCAAGAACCATGATTCAATTATGCTAACTGAATCGTAACTGAACAATTAATCATGAAGAGAAACAGTAGCCCTTCGATCAGATTTCCAAGTATCCAACACCGTTGGATTACAAGCACAGGGTCTCACGTTGATTTCGCCATTTCGTATTTTGGCATTTCGGCATTTTGGCATTCCTGTGGTGAAGAGTCTCGACTCTTCATGTTACAATCACCGAAAAGGAGCTTATCTTGGTGCTAGCTACTCCCTCTCACATGACCAGTGACGGTGACCACAACCTACATCAAAAGGTGTTTTCGCATTTCGGCATTTCGACATTCCTGTGATGAAGTGTTTCGACACTCCAAGTCACAAACCCCGAAATGATCTAAAGGTATTTCGGCGTTTAGGCATTTCTGTGTTGAAGTGTTTCAATGCTCCAAGTCATGAACCGCAAAATGATCTAAATGTATTTTTGCATTTCTCATTTCGGCATTTTGACATTTCTGTGATGAAGTGTTTCGACACTCCAAGTCACGAACCCCGAAATTATCTGAAGGTATTTTGGAGTTTCACATTTCGGTGTTTCGGCATTTCTGTGATGAAGTGTTTCGACACTCCAAGTCACAAACCCCAAAATGATATGAAGGTATTTCGGCATTTCGCATTTTTCAATTTCATCATTCTTGTCGTGAGTATCCTTGACACCTCCAACTCCCGATATCCGAAACTCCAAAATGGAGTTAGATCAACGGTCCACGATCTCCCTTTGATCAACGACTCAGATTAAGTCGCGGTTTCTCATTTCGCGATTTCATCATTCTTGTAGTGAGTGTCCTTGACACCTCCAACTCCCAGTATCCAAAACTCCGAAATGGAGTCAGATCAACAGTCCACGATCTCCCTTTGATCAACGACTCAGATTAAGTCGTGGTTTCGCATTTCGCGATTTCATCATCCTTATTGTGAGTGTCCTTGACACATCCAACTCCCAGTATTCGAAACTCCGAAATAGAGTTTACACTTTTGATCTTGCCATGTGATCATTTCATCATTCTTGTCATGAGTGTCCTTGACACCTCCAACTCCGGGTATCTGAAACTTCGAAATTGAGTTTATGCTTCTGATCTTGGCATGTGATCATTGTTGCGTTGTTGGTCTTGCCACTTTCTCTTGTTCATCATCGTCGGGCTCAGCTTTCCATCAACGAAAAATAAATACTTTGCCTTCTGTCTGCCCATAACAAATATGCCAACAATATCCCCCTTTGGCATTGATGGCAACCTTGAAGACACTACTCATAGCATCCTTACCATTACACTTTCTCCCCCATTGACATCAATGTAAAAGAAGTAACATGCTCCCCCTGAGCTATTGCAATACATACTCCCCCTGTCAACTATGAGCAACTTAGAAATACAACAGGTATTCAATAAGTACTCCCCCTGATCAGTTGAACAGATTAGATGAGAGAAGTTATAACCCCCAACTTTTTACGAAGATATCCAAAAGGGGTCATTGCTAACGGTTTAGTAAAGATATCAGCTATCTGTTTTGTGGAAGGAATATAATTTAGCTGAAAAACTCTGTTTGTAACTTGTTCTCTGAGAAAATGGTACTTTATTGGTATGTGCTTAGATTTTGAATAAAGTACATGATTCTTAGAGAGACTGATGGAACTGGTGTTATCACAGTGAAGTGGAATGGGAAAAGTGTAAGTTACCTTCAAATCTGCAAGAGTTTGTATCATCCATAAAATCTGAGTGTAGCAAGTAGTAGTAGAAATGTACTCTGCTTCTGTAGTTGATAAGTAAATAGATCCCTACTTCTTACTAATCCATGTTACCAACGAATCACCCAGGAAGAAGGCAACTCCACTGGTGCTCTTTCTCTCATCCACACAATTTTCCCAATATACATCTGAATAAGCAGTTAACTGAAAATTTTGATTTCTGGGATACCACAGACCATAAGTCATTGTTCCCTTCAAGTATTTGAATATCCTTGTGACAGCTACCAAGTGACTTTGTTTAGGAGCTGACTGATAACGACCTACCATTCCAACAGCTTACATTATATCAGGATGGGATGGTGTGATGTACAGAAGACTGTCTATCATAGAGCGATATGTCCTTTGATCAACATCACGTGAAATATCATCTTTACTGAGCTTGCAACCAACCACCATAGGTGTACTAAGAGGAGAGTAATCCTCCATCTGAAATTTCTTCAACATCTCTTTCAAATATTTTTCTTGAGAGATAAATA
>ML796641.1:83983-95613 GCA_009831015.1 Picea engelmannii
TTTGCTTTTAACCAAAGGGGGGGGGGGGTCCGGAATTGTTATTCTCCTCTGGCGGGTCCCTTGTCATACGTGGCGTCAGCCTATTGGTCCTAAAGTACCATCCCCATATGCTATCTGACAGCCCCCGTCACTCATGGACGTCATCTTCCACTTGTTCCACTTGCTCCCAAGTTGTGTCCCGTCCCATAATTGTTGTCAGTCCCCGAACCCTTTTCACTCATGACCAGCCCCTTATTGCAACTTTCACCTCCAATCCCTAGCAGCCACGTCACCCATCCGTATGTTTTGGCCACCGTCACCTCCCATCTCACCCCCAAGTGGCCCGTTGTCCATTTATTACTGGATAACATACCCGTTATCTTGTTGACCTGTCTCCCGCGCCCAACCGACCCAGTTTTAAATAAAACTACCGTTATTCCCCCTTCATTCACTATTCATCCATCGCACCATAAAATTTACCTCTTACTCTTCCATTGCATTTCCGTCACCTTCATCCACAGTCAGTCAACCCCACTAACTCCGTGTTTATTGTAGGTACTTTTGCAGAGATGGCGCCAAAGCCAAGACAAGCAGAAGGAGAGACGAATCATTTTCTCCCGCCTCCCGTCGACCTGGACAAAATACCATTGGTCGACAAAGATAGATTGATCGCTGATACCAAGTGTGATTTCAATTTTTCAGACCTCCAGTCATGGCTCTGGGAGGTTTTCCTGGACCAGAGCGATGAAATTGGGCTCTAGGAGTCCAATTTACCCCTTTACCTTTTTCCCCAGATCCACCACTTTCCCGAATTCTCCCTTAAATGCCAAGCTCATTATATTCCCGACCAGAGGGCCGTCATCTCCTCATCCGGAGATGCCCTGTTTTTCATCACGCCCGAAGACATAGACCAAATGATGCAAATTCCCCGTGATGATTCTGCTTCTCCTTTCAACCTAGAAATCCTTACAGAGTTGTATCAAAAGAAGACTTTTCCCCAGAGAGCTCAAATATTCGATTTGTTCCTTCCCACTTCCACTCAATTCCCTTCCACTAATCCCCCTTACCCATCGTCCATGTTCTCAACCAAGGGAAACCAGGTCATTTCCTCCCTTTGTGCTTTGTTAGGGTACTATTCTGACCAGTGGGTAGATGAGCCCATTCTGGGTTTTCTATCCATTTTCTCCACTGATGAAAAACCCACCACACAATTTGATTTCAGCACCTTCTTGGCCAACAATATTCATGAACAGTTCGTGAATTTTGGCACGGAAGGCATGTTCAGATACTCATCTATATTGGCCTACATGTTTTTTTTCTATCAAGCAGATAAATTCAGTTTTTCTATGCAGAAAATGGACGCAGATGGAAGGCCTCAGCCAGTCACAGCATGGACCTCTTTGTTGAAGCATAACTCCACAGAGTATAGCTTCAAGGCATTCATTGATCATTTCTACCACCCTATGGTAAGCATGTTGAGTGGCAGGCCCGAGCCACGAATAAACGACGAAGTCCAGATAATTTTGCATCTCTCAGACAGCGCAAAGACCGGGGACTGGTACCTGTATCAAAACCACACCGAGATCAGATTTTTCGAGTGCGAATTGGCACCCTACAAGCTGCCAAAGTATGTGCCTATAATAATCTTTGTGTTAGAGTATATAAGACAGATCATGAATTCAGATGACATCCATTTTGTATCCCTGAATAAAAAGAAGCAACTTAGAATCAAGGGGAAGATTGGCTCTTTCATCTGCAACAGTCAAGGTGTCGGGGAAGAAGCTGACAGAATGTTGAAAGAAATGAAATTCTTTATGAGTTTCCCATGGCACTATGATCCATGTGGGATCATTTCAGAAATGCGGGCGAAAAATAAAAACATCCCGTATGTTCATGAGTCCAAGCCCGAGATCAAAAAATTTGCCAATCAGACAGTGTGGGTGCCTGACACCTTGATCAAAGTGGAATAGCAAGTTCCCCCGACCACTGTGCCTCCAACGACCACACCATAGGTCCCTAAGGAAAAAAGGCCTCGACAGGATTCATCTCCGCCTGTCACGGAGGTATCTTCTGAAGAGTTCCAGTTGCACACTAAAAGGCCCAAGATAGTCTCAGTTCTAGGTCCAACTGGAGAAAAAGATGTTCTGCCTACCATAGTGACTAAGTCTATGATTCTGCCCTTCGGTTCGATCATTCATAAAGAAATAACCCCAGTAGTACCAAAGAAATCCACAGACTCCCCACTAGACACTCAGCCAGGCAACATTGGGCCCAAGTTGAGCATTTTCGAGAAGTATGAGATGATTAAGAAAAAGAACCAGACCCTCACCAGCAGTACTTATGCTCAGTTTCAAAAGCAGATGTCAACGACACAGCACAGGTTGTTTTCTGCATTTTACACAGAAAAGGGCAGGATGCACATGGCCTTTCTCCAGGTGCAAGTACCAGACCCCAAACTGATTACAGATTACAAGAGAGCCACCTTCGAATTCCAAACGAAGGATGTGCACCCAGCAGATTAGATGGATCTGCACAAGCAGACAGGGGAAATGGTATTCCATACGTTGTTGCATGCTTTCGCTTCAGCAGCCAAATTGCAGGTGTCGCTCAACAATTCTCAAACGCAGCTCAAGATGGAAAAAATGTCGTCCTTTGCAAAGGACAATAGAATTAAGACTTTGGAGGAGCTGGTCCTCAAGATCAGCTATGATCCTTCAAACATCAAAGCTGCAGAGGAAATGATAAAGAAGAAAAATGTAGACATCGCTTCCTTGAGGAAACAGCTGAAGCTCCCTCCCACAGAGGACTCGCAGGCGAAGGAGATAGTAGAGAAAGAAGGCGAGAAGGACGAAATGCTCAAGCTGCTCATGGAGCAGAACACCCAGCTCAAAGAAATGGAAGCGGAGATGGAGAAACTGCTAAAGGAGAAAGAGCAGTTGAAGTCTATGGAAGCCATTCCATTGACTGCAATCCCAATCTCAGGGACAAGCACAACACTAGTGACAGCAGTCCCCTCCACAACTCCAGCGACATCTCAGGAGAAGACAGCAAACCTCACCAAATCCATGGAGAAGATGAACATGCAAGAGATAGAGATCAACAGGCTTAAAAAGGAAGTTTATAACCTCCAGGAACTCAAGAATTATTTCTAGACCAGTCTCTCTAAGGAAAAGTAGGTAACTGAGAAGCTCAAGAAAGAGCTACAACAGCTCCAAAAGAAAACAGTAGCAGGGAAGACTTTGGCTGAGGTCAAAGAGAATATATGGACAGACATCACAAAGTCCATCAATGAGATATGTCCCATGATCCAAATTATGTTTGAACGGAATGAGTTGGTCCAGAGGAGAAAACAAGCTATTGAGAAAATCAGAATAGAGTTGGGAGACAGGCCAACACAAGCAAACAAGATCATCAAATTCCTCAATTCTAAGACCAGAGAAGAGCTAGAAGAGCTGAAGATAGAAGACAGAAGAGAGACCATCCTTGAGGTCAAAAGGGTGTTGACCAAGAGGGGATTAATGCTGCAGCTCGAAGAAAAGGTTCAGGTCATGGACCAGGGAGTTCAAAGGTTCTTCAATAAGATTGAGGACCTCCAGAAAAAAGGTCTCCCCGGTCTGAAGGTCATTAATGATAAACTAATGACACTACCAGATTACAAAAAAAGATTGGCTGGGGTGTCTAAGGACAGTTCTAAGTTTACAGGGATTCAAGGGAGCAGCATTAGTAAGGCTTTCCTAGATGCCCTTCAGTTGGACATCAGTATCCAACACGAGATTCGATACATATTCCTCACCAAGCCTACATTCGCCAAATATACAGAAATGGACGAAGTGTATCGAAGACTGCTCAAAGTCATTGTGCCTAGTCATATTAGATGGGAGGAACTCTGCGATCTACTCGATTAGAAGAGGAGTTGTCCAGGTCCAGTCACCTGCCTAGTCAGATGAGGTCATTCAAAAGGCTTCATCAACGGTCTACCCAGAATTTCCGCGTGCAGTTGCACCAAGTCATCAAGCAATTTGATTAGTTAAATTAGTTAGGCTAAAAATAGAATTAGCACGTCCTGATCAGTTATGACAGGAACACTTGAAATTTAAGTTATAAATACTTCACCTTTCGAAGTATTGGCGGTTGTTGATTTTCACACCCTGACGCTATCAGACTGTACTATTTTTGAAGAGATCTGCCATTAATAAAAAAGAGGCACTTTTACAGGATTCTTGCATGTATTCACTGGTGATGTTTATTCTCTAAGTTGAATGTTATTCTTTCTTTGTGATCATTTTTTTTTCTAAAACTAATATTTAAGAGTAACGCATGTTGTAGGATTTATCTTAGATACCCTGTTTCCGATTCTAAAGATTTTAATGTTTATCTTCTGATGTTTTCAATTAAGAAATTCTTAACTGCTTCTTAGTTGATTTTATCTTTCTAATCTTTTCTTCTGTCCATCATTTAAGCTACTAAAATATCCAGTGAGTATATCATCTCGCCCTGTGAAAGTCTTTTTTCTCATTTCTGGCAGTATTTCATATTTAATTAAATACAGACCCCATAGCCCAATGGAGGTGTAGACTGTCTCAACCAATTCAAAAACACTTTGACAACAAAACCTACAGATTTCTTTACCTAGCCTAATATTTTAAATGGAAACATAGCTAAATCATATAGAGAGATCCCTCTCTAAAGCTGGAAGGGCTAGATCCCAGCTTTAAAAGCGGTTGGATAAAGTTACCTTTGTAGATTTCTTCTTTTTCAACCTCTAGGAAATTTACCAAGGGCTAACATAATGGCGACTCCACTGGGGAAGAACTTAAAAAATTGATAATTTCATGTTTTCTTTCCCCTAAAAAGAAAGTTCAAATTTGAGAATAAAGTAATGTTTAGAGGTTGATTAACTCTGTACATATTATTTTCAGACTCGCAAAATTAAAAAAAAAATATATATATATATATATATATAACCAAAAAGAGTTTTGGCTTCCAAGAAAGTTCACACTCGCTCTCATCCAAAACCAGAACCCGCGTTAGTGGTAGATAACCCTGAAAAGTTGCTCAGGCGAAAGATCTTAGCTCCCGTTTCAGTGAGTCATATTCCCCTTCATAAGTTTCCTTTCTTTTCATAGAAACCGACTACCTCTCAAAACCTTGACCTCTATAATTTTCCACAGTGAAGTTTGGTTAGAACACGGTCTGACAGTTTTGTGACTGAAATCATCTTTGACCCAATTGTGTTGCAAACTCGAACCCCCGAAGTTTTGTCTCCCATGACTAAACCGCAGATCACTCTCTCAGTACTATCCAGTCCCTCTTCGTCCTCGTCTTCAGCTGCTACCTCGCCGATCATCCAGGTTGGTGTCCCACCTCCTCCACCCATCATGGCAGCACGATACGCTCCTTTGGTGTTGGTTGTGCCACTACATGCCATGCCCCAAGACTATCAAACTAGACTTCCACAGTTCGATGCAACAGGACCTTTAAACGCCCAACAACATGTTGACAAAATGAATGACTATTTTGACCTGCAAGAAGTTGATGAGGCTGACGTTCAAATGAGATTGTTTGCCCAAAGTTTGACAGGAGAGGTCAAGAAATGGTTCAAAGATTTACCTGCCACCTCAGTTCCTGATCTTGTCGCTTTTCAAAGGAGTTTTCTTGATAGATGGGAGGTAAAGAAAAACCCTCTCCAGATATTGTTAGAATATGACAATATAAGAAGAAATCAAGGTGAGACGGTACAAGATTATTGCACCCGTTTTAATAACCTGTACAACGCAATTCTAGCTGAAATCAAACCTCCACAGGGCCTAGCGTTGATAAAATTCCCTGATGATTTTGATGCTGATATGTCATACCAATTAAAAGAAAGAAATTATACCACCTTGGCAGACATGCATAAAATTGCTATAAGTGTGGAGGCCAATCTGTTGGCAAAAAGGGCACGCCAAAGGTCAGAAAGGAGAGTCACAATTAAAGAAGAACCTTCTACGTCAAACACAGATTCCAAATTGGATTCTTTGACCAGAGCAGTGGAAATAATGATGGAAAGACTTACTGTTTCAGACATAAATCCTCCAATAGAAAACCCACCAGCTCCCCAGGTTCGGAATCCCAAATTCAGGAGAAACCCTCCTCAAATCAGACAGAGAGATCCTAGGGATCAAAGAGAGCAGAGGGGCCCAGAATAGCAGATCAGACCACCCCTGCAAGAAAACTATGTTGATGAAGGAGGGGAAGTGATTGAGGAATTGGAGGACACTCACATCAACCTCATGGGCATTCATGACAATGAAGCTATTTTCCTTACCCAAGAAGAGCAGGAACTCTTTCTTCTCAATCAAACTAAAGTAAGTGAAGAAGTTGAAGATGCAAAACAACAGGCCTTTGAAAATGCTATTTTGGAGGTACACCGTCAGTACAATCTACAGAGTAAGAAGACAGAAGGGAATTCCCCAAAAAAGACGACTGAAACACAGAAGGTGGTCGAGACTAAGAAGACCCCTGAGCCATCTGTCGAGAATGCTACTGCTAAGAAGATCCCTGAGAAGAGTAATGTCAATGCTCCCGTGAAGAAAAAACTCACCATTCTGAAAAGGCCATCACAGCCCGAGGTTTCACCTATTAATCCCCCGAGTACTTCTGAGCCGAAGAATATGGTGGACAAACCAGACCTGATGAGCCAAGGCAGAGCTCCTACACCCTTTAGCCTTGAGGGGGAATTAGCAAAAATAAAAATTCCCATCCCACTTACAGAGTTGATGAACAGTGGCGGTTATCGTTCACAGGTGATTAAAGCACTGGCCATTGAACCTGACATAAGCACGAAGGCCTTAACCATTGGATCAGAAAGTCACTCAGACACTATGAACCTTACTGATGATAGACCCAAGATTCTTTTCGGACCTGAAGTAGATGGTCAAGATGATACTGGTGAGGTCGCTCCTTTTTACATCAATCTGAACATACACGACTTGATCTTGCATAATGCTATGCTGGATTCGGGTGCCTCCCATAATATGATGCCTAAAGCAGTAATGGAAAAACTGGGACTGGAGGTCACCAAACCATACAAGGATTTACACTCATTTGACTCCAACAAAGTTAAATGTATTGGTTTGATCAAGGACCTATGCATCACCTTAGTTCAGATTCCTACGAAGAGCATGGTAATGGATGTGGTGGTTGCAGACATCCCGCCGAAGTATGGAATGTTGCTATCTCGGTCTTGGGGGGCGAAGTTGAAAGGAACCCTACAGCTGGATATGTCTTATGCCACTATCCCAGTGTTTGGGCAACATAGGAGGCTATACAGAGAAACATTGATGAAGTACATGGTCAGTAGCCAAGAAAAACCGCACATCTATCCCCTCTACTCTGCACATTCCGATTTAGATTCGTTCATCTTGTACAATGATGGGGACATGGAAGAGAAAGATACTCAGCTGATGGAAGACACATCTAGTCAAGATGAAGGCCTAGAAAGCATTGAGGTAGCAAAGATGAAGAACGTAATAACTGAAGATTTACCCGCTGATTTCTGGAGTATGGATTTTGATGGAGCCGTGAGAAAAGAAGGAGTTGGAGTAGGAGTCTGGTTGCACAATCACAGAAACAGGTACTCGGAAAATCATTCTTACAAATTAAATTTCCAGTGCACTAACAATATTTCCGAGTATGAAGCCTTGATGCTCGGTCTGAAGCTTTTGAAAAAGGTTGGTGCTAAACAGATTATGGTAAGAGGTGATTCTGAGTTGATAATAAAGCAAATTAAAGGTGAGTATGCCGCGAAACACCCTCGTCTTAGAGCTTATAGGAATGTTGTTCTTGATGCCTTGAGGTGTTTTACTGAAGTTGACTTGCAGGTAATGTCGAGGGGACAGAATATTCTGGCCGATGGATTGGCTACGTCAGTAGCCACCTGTAAGATTCCTTTTCCCCCGACTCGCCCATATACTATTGAGGTGAAATGCAGACCGACAGTTCCCGACAATATCAGGTACTGGAAAGTGTTTGGTAATGATGATCAGATCGAAGACTTTCTGCAATGTAAAAACAAATTTGAATGTACAAATATAGATTTAGAGAACGAATATGAAAATGTAAATAATTCTGATTTTGAAATTGATAGTATAAATACCATAGATTCAGGAGAAGTAGGCGATGACGAATTGGGTACTGACGTTTTACAGTTGAAAAGAAATGTTTTTCCTAGAGGTCTTGTTCCTTTAGAAGACTTGTTTGACAATGACGACGTAGCCAAAAAACCAAAAATAGAAGCCCATGGTCAAGAAGTAGAAGACTGTAATATAGGGACTGAAGAGAAACCCAGGATGGTCAAACTGTCCAAATCATTACCCCCAGAACAAAAACTCAAATATATTGAGCTGTTCAAAGAATATTCGGATGGCTTTGCCTGGGGCTATGAAGATTTGAAAGCCTATGATACCAGCATCATACAGCATAGGATTCCAATAAAAGAAGACCAAAAACCGTTTAGGCAGAAACTTAGGAGGATAAATCCCAAGTTGCTCCCTCTGATAGAGAAGGAAATCAAGAAAATGTACGATGCCAAGATCATAGTTATGTTACGTTTCTCCAAGTGGGTCTCTAATTTGGTCCCTACATGTAAGAAAACCGGGGAAATCAGACTCTGCATAGATTTCCGAAATCTTAATAAAGTATCCCTGAAGGATAATTACCCCTTGCCGAAAATGGACCACATCCTGCAAAGGGTTGTCGGGTCCAGTCGGATATCTCTGTTGGATGGTTTCTCATGCTACAACCAGCTCCTAGTTCACCCAGACGACCAAGACAAAACTGCTTTCACCACACCATGGGGCACTTTCATGTATGTGAAGATGCCTTTTGGTCTGATGAACGCAGGAGCCACATTCCAGAGGGCAATGGATATCACCTTCATGGAAGAGTCGGGTAAATTTATTGTCGTCTATTTAGATGATGTAACTGTGTTTTCTCAATCTGATGACGAACACCTAAGGCACCTCAGACGAGTTTTCGAGAAATGCAGGAGGTTTGGGATTTCTTTAAATCCTAAGAAGAGTCTTTTTGGGTTAGAAGAAAGCAAACTGCTGGGACATATCATCTCAAAAGAAGGAATCAAAATAGACCCCAGGAGAATCGAGGCCATACTAAAATTAGAACACCCAAGAAACCTCAAAGAATTACAGTCTTTTATCGGAAGAATTAACTTTCTACAAAGATTCATTCCTAATCCGTCCGAGCTCCTTAGAAACATTACAAACATGCTTAAAAATATGTAAAAATAAAGTGGGACTCAGAGTCTAGACAGTCCTTCGAACAAGTCAAACAGGCACTCACAGAAGCCCCAGTTTTGATTAGTCCTGATTTTACTAAAGATTTCTATCTCTTTTCTTTCGCATCCGAACATACTATAGAAGCGGTATTACTGCAAAAGAACAATGAAGGGTATGAACAACCCATAGCTTTCTTTAGAAAATAATTAAGAGATGCTGCTCTGAATTACAAGATCATGGAGAAGCAAGATTTTGCTTTTGTAAAAGCCATAAAAGACTTTAGGGTCTACATTCTTCATTCCCACACCATAGCATATGTTCCGAACGTTGTAGTAAAAGACATTTTGACACAGGACAACCCTGATGGAAGAAGGGGCAAATGGATTGCTGCCATTTTAGAATACAATATAGAGATTAATCCCACCAAACTAATTAAAGGTCAAGGCCTTGCTAAATTAATGGTTGAATCTAACTTCCATCCTCTTGACATAAATTTTCTAGATGTGGCAGGTGAACAGGGCGAGATGGTGACTCCAAACGTGAGAGAGGTATTTCTAAACTCTCCATGGTACGCAAACCTTATTTTCATTTTGAAAAATTTACAAGCTCCCCCTGGTTTGACTAAGACTAAAGATAGATTTTTGAAGTTGAAAGCTTTGAAATTATGTATTCTCGAAGGCAATTTGTATTGGAAAGATCTTGCAGGCATTTTGTTAAATGTTTTATTAAAATATGAAGCTGATAAAGTGTTGCAAGAGTTTCATGCAGGAGAATGTGGGGGCCATTTGAACTGGAAGGTCACAGCCAACAAAATACTCAGAGATGGATTCTATTGGCCCACCCTATTCACCAATGTGCATCAGAAGGTAACAGCATGTCACCAGTGTCAACTGTTTGAAGGAAAAAGGAAACTCCTTCCTCTACCTTTGAAACCGATCTCAGTTGAGGTCCCTTTCCAGCAATGGGAGCTCGATTTCATTGGAGAAATACATCCCCCTTCTTCAGGCTAACACAGGTGGATTCTTACTGCCACCGATTATTTTACCAAATGGATCGAGGTAGTACCAAGTAGGCAAGCCACTGACTCTGTTATTATCAAATTCCTTGAAAATAATATTTTGTCTCGTTTTGGTTGTCCTAGAAAGATTATAACTGACAATGCAGCTGCCTTTCGGTCGAAGAAACTCATAGATTTATGGAACCAGTATCACATTGGTTTGGGGCATTCCACAACCTACTACCCTCAGGGGAATGGGTTGGCAGAATCTTCAAACAAAACTTTGGTAAATATCATCAAGAAAACATTGCAGGAAAAAAAGAAATCATGGCACAATAAGTTGGTGTTTGCTTTATGGGCTGACAGGCTGACCACCAAAAGGTCAATTAGTATGTCACCATACCAGCTGGTCTATGGTACAGAGGTAGTTTTCCCAACTTCTTTAGGAGTCCCTGTCATAAAGTTGCTTCAAGAGGTACAAGCTGAGCCAAATGACTCACAGAGAAGGATCAACTAGATGATCCAATTGCAGCATACTAGAGAAGAGGTTTTCAACAAGACTCAGGTAGTCCAAGGAAACATCAAGAAAATCTTTGACAAACGAACCAAGGAAGATAATTTCGAGTTAGGAGATTTGGTGCTAAAATGGGATGCCAGAAATGAAGACAAGGGAAAGCATGGAAAATTTGACAATCTGTGGACAGGTCCATACATGATCTAGGATTTCAGGGGAGACAATGTTTTCTTGCTAAATAACGCTGATGGGTTAGATCTGCCAAGAGCACCTGTGAATGGCAGAATGTTGAAACATTATGTCCCACCTCAGTAGAGATCTTTCATTCTCCATTGTATATACCATCTTTATTTTTATGTTTCACCTGCATTTTCTGAGTGAGGAAACATTAGTCAGTTGGTTGAAGCCCGAAGAGAAGGCCCTAAGCTGTTGACCATTGTTTCTCCAATTTTTGAGAATAAAACCAACGAAGGCTGTCAGACAGAAATTTTCAGAACGAAAGGAACCAGGATTCTTGGCACTTCACAGGGAAAGTACCATCCCCAGGTGGAGCCCCTGTTATCACCCCATAAGTTATGGGAATCAACTGGTGACTGGGATATTATCTGTCTCTAGTATTTTTGTTGACAAATGATTTTTCATTCTGCAAATAATTTGAAAAGAAAAAAGAAAAGAAAAAAGAAAAAAGAAAAGGAAAAAGAAAAGAAAAGAAAAATAAAAAGAGGGCATAAAAGAATTGAAATAAAACCCCCATGCAATAATAGTAACTTGGTCATACCTTTCAAGCATGGCCAAGTTATTTTTAAATTTAATGTTGATAGGGTAGTGAATGATTTGGCTAAACAGTTTAATCTTAGCCAAAGTG
>ML796641.1:127917-142751 GCA_009831015.1 Picea engelmannii
TGATCATTTTCCTAGCTCCAGGTAAAAGATGTCTGCAAGCACTAAGCTTGTTGACAAGCTGGAAGGTGTGGAAAACTTTCATGCCTGGAAGTATAGCATTGGACTCGTTCTTAAAGAGAATGACCTAGCAAAATTCGTCAAAGGAGAAATTCTAGAACACGACAATGCTGCAGAAAAAGCCAAGCATCAAAAGGACACAATCAGGGCCAAAAGAATCATTGCAGATTCAATCAAAGACCACCTGATTCCTTGTGTGTCATCTAAGAAGACTCCAAAATAAATGTTTGATGCCTTGACCAGACTGTATGAAGGAAAGAACATAAACTGGAAGATGAATCTAAAAATTCAACTGAAGAATACAAGGATGCAGAAAGGAGAAACAATTCAGGAATATTTCTCTAGAATCTCAGAATTCAAAGAACAGTTAGAAGTGATTGGAGATACCATAGACGAATACGAACTCATAATGACGGCCCTAAATGGTCTCACAAGACCTTGGGATGCATTCATCCAAACGATATGTGCCAGAACGGAGAAACTGAAGTTTGATAGTCTATGGGAAGAATGCATCCAAGAAGAAACAAGAGTAGCTAACCATGAATCGCAACTGGCAAGATATGATGATCAAGACCTAGCTACTCACACCAAAAGAGGAAGGAAGAAACCCTACTTCCAAAAGGAGACTCATAAAGAGCCTCAACCATCAAACAAATTCAATAATAAAGAATCTCATCCAAGGAGATTTCAGAAGAAAGGACAACGAAGGGAAATAGATTACTCATCTGTACAATGCTACCATTGTGATAAGATGGGACACATTGCGAAATTTTGTCCATCCAAACAAGAAGAATACAAGAGAAAACATAAGAGGCACCATGCCCATGTAGTCGAAGATGAAGAGCCACCTACAAAGATGATAAGAGAGCAGATCAAAGACCATGTCTTAATCTTGACCCTATTAGGATCTGTAACACTTGGAGAGGACACTTGGCTCATTAATAGTGGTGCATCCAAGCACATGACAGGACAAAGAGACATTCTCTCTTGTATCTCAGAAAAGAAGTTTTCTCAGAAAGTGACACTTGGAGATGATTACCAATATCCCATCAAGGGAGTGGGAGAATAAAACTACAAAATAAATTCATGGAATTCACTAAAGATGAAGGATGTACTATATGTACCAGGTTTGACTAAGAACCTACTCTCCATTTCATCTGTAAAAAATAAAGGCTTCAAAATTGCCTTTATAGATGGAGAAGTTCTTATGTGGACTAAAGGAGAAACCTTAAATGAAGCAATTATCATTGGAAGTGAAGAAAATGGCTTGTATAAACTAAAGGATCACTCAGAGGCTGTCATGACCCACACCATTGAAAACTCATGTGAACTTTGGCATAGAATATTAGCTCACATCAACTATAAGGCACTACCATACACATGCAAGGTGGTCATAGGTTTACCAGAACTCAAGGTTGACCATGAAGGCATATGAAATGGATGTGCACAAGGGAATAACATCAAGAACCCTTTTCCGAAGAGAGACAACAAAGCAGAAGGATTCCTAGAGCTCATTCATTCAGATGTATGTGGCCCAATGCCATCGTCCTCCGTTAGTGGGTATGTATATTATGTATCATTTCTTGATGATTATTCTCGTAAGACCTAGGTATATTTTCTTAAATCTAAAGATGAAGTGTTCATCAATTTCAAGGAATTCAAATCCTTGATAGAGAATCTTTCTGAAAGAAAGATTAATATACTCAAGTCAGATAATGGAGGATAATATACCTCAAAATATTTTGTGAACTTCTGCAAAGATGTTGGGATCAAGAGGGAACTCACTACTCCCTATAATCCCCAACAAAACGGTGTAGTTGAATGAAAGAACAGAATGATAATGGAAGTTGTGAAGACTATGATCCATGATCAAGATCTTCCTATGTGTTTATAGGCAGAAGCAGCAATGGAAGCTGTATATGTGCAGAACCGATTGTCCCATAGTGCGCTTGGTCTCAAGACCCCGGAAGAGATGTTCACCGGAAAGAAGCCAGAGGTAAGCCATCTCAAAATATTTGGCTTCCCAGTATTTATTCATATATCGAAAGAGAAGAGAAACAAGTTGGAACCTTCAGGAAATAAGGGAATATTTGTGGGATACTGTGAGGTCTCCAAGGCCTTCATAATCTATATACCAGGTCATCATCACATTGAGATTAGCATGGATGTGACCTTTGATGAAGATGCAACGCTCAATAAATCAAGAAGATGCCAGCTTGAAGAAGTATATGAAGAGGAACCTGTAATCCCCAGAACTACAATGAGGGAGGTTCCCATAGCCGCAGAACCAGTGAGGAAAGTCATAACTTCCCCTGATGAGGAAAATCTAGAAGACCATGATATATTAGAAGTTCAAGAACCTCCTTAGATGATGATCCTCCATAAAAGAAATCCATCTTGGGCTAGAGAGCTTATTCAAGATGGAGAGAAGTATGGTGTTCCTGAAGGAACTACGAGGCAGGTGAAAAGACAAAAGCCATTCTCCAATTATACGGCTTTGATGTGTGATCTTCTAGAGGAGGAGCCTACCTGCTTTGAAGAAGCCATTCAGAGGAAAGAATGGGCAGATGCCATGACAGAGGAATACCAATCCATAATAAAGAATGAATTGTGGGAAATAGTTCCCAGACTGAAGAGTAAAGATGTGGTATCCTCCAAATGGCTCTTCAAAATAAAACATATTGCTGATGCAAGTATTGAGAAGTATAAAGCAAGATTTGTCTCTTGTGGATTTTCTCAAAAGGAAGGTATTGACTATGAAGAGACATTCTCTCTTGTAGCCAGATACACTTCAATTAGAACCATCATAGCTCTTGTAGCTAAGATGAAGTGGAAGTTACACCAGATGGACGTGAAGACATATTTCCTAAATGGTGTCAACGAAGAGGAAGTGTATATAGAGCAACCTTAAGGATTTGAAGTTGAAAATAGGAAGTCTCATGTCTGCAAATTGAAGAAAGCCTTACATGGATTGAAGCAAGCTCCTAGAGCTTGGTATGGCCAGATAGACAGTTTCCTGATGAGCTTGGGCTTTACCAAGAGTAAAGTAGATTCTAACCTCTACTTCAAGGTTATGAACGATGAACCAATGATACTATTTCTATATGTGAATAACTTATTCTTAACTGGAGAAGAAAATCTCATCACCGAATGTAAGAAGAGACTCGCTTTAGAATTTGAGATGAAAGACCTTTGCCTAATGCATTATTTATTAGGTCTTGAGGTATGGCAAAGTCCAGAGAGGATCTTCCTTAACCAAGGGAAGTATGCAGTAGAAATCCTGAAGAGATTCGTCATGTTGGAATGCAAGTCCATGAATACACCCATGGAAGTGAAGCTGAAGATGTTGGTCGACACTTCATCATAATTGATTGATGCCACACTGTACAGACAGATTATTGGATCCCTGATGTACCTGACAAACACTAGACCAAACATTTGTTTTGTGATGAACACCTTGAGTCAGTTTCTGGTAGAACCCAGACTTGTTCACCTAGTGGTTGCAAAACATGTGATGAGGTACCTTAAGGGTACAATAGATTGTGGTCTCAACTATGATGGAGATCATGATTTCACATTGAGTGGATATACTGATGCAGATTGGGCAGGAAGTGTTTCTGACAGGAAAAGCACTTTAGGATGTTGTTTCAGTTTGGGATCAGCCATGATCTCATGGCAGAGTAGGAAGTAATCCAACATTGCTCTTAGCACAGCGGAAGCAGAATACATTGTTGCATGTTATGCCAGTTGTGAAGCTATATGGCTTCGAAAGTTGTTGACCGACCTATTTGACCTAGAGATGGAAGAAACCATGATCCTATGTGACAACCAGAGCTACATAAAGATGACAGAGAATCATGTATTCCATGACAGGTCGAAGCACATAGAGATTCGATATCATTACATCCGTGACATGGTGCAGAGAGAAGCCTTAAAGCTCCAGTACGTTAGCATGGATGAACAGGTTGTTGATGTGTTGACCAAGCCTCTATCTTGTGTAAAGTTTGAGCACTTTCGAGATAATCTTGGTATAGTCCGAAAGGACCTTCCTCGAAAGGGGGAGTAGTTGTTGTGATAAGACATCTCTTGCTTCCAGCTTAAGTGTTGTGACGTAAAGCAAGATGATGTGATGAGACTAGAATTGTGCTTCTGGCTTAACAGCTACGACGTAAAGCCGGTCTAGTATCCTGCTTCCAGCTTGATTTCTGTGACGTAAAGCAAGATGAGTATCTTGCTTCAAGCTTTATTGCTATGACGTAAAGCAAGACAAAGAGATGAGACTAGTAATGTGCTTTCGGCTTGACAGTTGTGACGTAAATCCAATCTAGTATCTTGCTTCCAACCTGATGGTTGTGACGTAAAGCAAGATGATGTGATGAGACTAGTACTGTGCTTCCGGCTTGACAGCTGTGACGTAAATCCAATCTAGTATCTTTCTTCTAGCTTAAGTGTTGTGACGTAAAGAAAAACGTTGACATGAGACTAGTACTATGCTTCCAGCTTGAGAAGCTGTGACGTAAAGCCAATCTAGTATCTTGCTTCCAGCTTGATTGTTGTGATGTAAAGCAAGACGAGTACTAAGCTTCCAGCTTGACAGTTGTGATGTAAAGCCATTCATGTATTATAATGATCCAGCCTCGTGCTGTGATGATGATGATGTATCAGTTTTATACTAATACATATTGATGCAAATGATGATTGCATTCCTTTGAGAATAACGATATTTCCAATGAAAAAAACTTTCGATGATTTATAGATACGCCAGTCAATGTTCCAAGATGATATTGATGATGATGTCCTCTCACCCACTTGATGTTGTTGATGATGTTGTCCTCTCTGTCTCGCGTGATGTTGTTGAAGAATACCCTTCTTGTTAAGGGGGAGTGCTGAAATAATGTAACTGCAAAGTGTATTCTTATTATTATTTGATATATTATTCATTGGATCAATCCCCATTGTGGATTGATCATGTCGGCTATTGTAAAAGGACCAAATCCCCTTTTGTGGATTGGTCATAATGTAATTGTAAAAGGAAAAAGAAGAAGTCGGCCCTAGAATATATCAAGAGGCCCCGAAATATAATACAGGTGGTTATAACCACCCAAATTAAGAAGTCAGCCCTGTGAGTGAAGAGACACTTCACACGTGCCAAATTAGTATAAATAAGGAGGCTAGTGCCTCACTTAGACACACAACTCACTTGCTCATTGAGAGACAAGTTTCAGAACTGTAGTTGGAGAAGAAAGAGAGAGAGTGGCGCATCTTTGGAAGAGGATCTTTTGTATTAGCTTAATTTATCTCTTGTCATTGTATTGGCTATCTATAATAAGGAGGTTTTGCTGGGTTTTCTTCCCCTAGAGGGTTTCCCAAGATAAATGTTGTGTCTCTTCTGATTGTGTATTTCTCAGTGTTCTTGTCTTATGTTGTTGTTATCTATTGAAATGCAAAGAACTATAATAATGGCTTAAACATTAACAAAATGGATGATAGTTGGGTAAGGGAGGGTGGCAGGGCTTCGGAGCCACGTCCCCTCTCTTTCATGCAGGAAGTACGGCATGTCCAACCTCCATTCCTCCACCCGGAACACCTGGAGCTAATATTTGAAACGAGAAGCTTGGTGGAAGACCAAATCCAACGTGCCCTCCAAATCAACCAGCGCCTCGACATGTTGTATGATGCCTATTCCAACACGTCACCAGGATGACAATGCCCAATGTGTGCACAACCCTTCGTGCTCCCAGCCAGAGTGGGAAAGAATGAAGGAGATGTTGAAACCACCAGATAATTGCTACTGTGAATGTCTCTGGTTAGAGGTTTTGTTTTGTTTTGAACCAGGGCTCTAGCTCTGTTAAAATTTCAATATGCTGTCAGTAGTACACTAAGGAAACATTTTCAGACTAGTGGTCGCCATACGTCCTAGTTTCCTTTGGGCAAGACAGATGGCAGGCCGATTTTTGAAACAGGTTGCATAGGAAGCCAATTGTCTCGATTTTCGTTTTTAGGCGGCACAGTTGGCATTCCAAATGATATTGTAAGCCTGCACTTTTAATACAATAGGATCCTCCTTTTTACTTAAAAAAAAAACATAAAATTTTAATTAAATTAAAACCAAAAAAATAATTAAAAAAATTACAAACCTACATATTATTGGGGTGTCATGGGCGGATATGTCTGGCATTGCCCCAACCCCCGCAAGCTAAGGCATGGCCCCACGATGGCAAGACTTAGCCCATGGGGGATGGGGTGATGTCGGGAATCACCCCAGCCCCCATGGGCTAAGCCCTAGTCCCCCGACATCACCCCAGGCCCCATGGCCCTGGTCCCCTAACATCACCCCAACCCCCATGGGCTAATCCCTGGTCCCCACAACCCCCATGGGATAAGCCCTGGTCCTGTGGGGACCAAAGATTAGCCTGTGGAGGCTGGGGTGATGCTCGACATCACCCCCAATGGCCTCCCATCAACGGTGCATATTTTGTTTTTAATTTGTTTATTTTTTTATAAAATTTTACATATTTTTATGTTTTTTAATAAAAAAATTATTTTATTTTTTTCTGTAATTTTCTGTTTTTTTTTTAAGTTTTTGTTTTTTTATTTTTTATTTTTTATTTTTTATTTGGTATTAAATTTTGTAGTTTAGGTGTTTTAATTTGGTCATTTTAATATATATTTTTAATTGTTTTTTGTGTTTTTAAAACCTTTTTAAAGTTTTTAGGCCATAAATTTGTTTTTTTGCCATTTTTTTTTTCTAGTTTTAGCTTAGTTTATATATTTGTTTTATTTTTTGGTTTTTTTCCTCTTTAGTTTTTTAAGTTTTACTTTAATTTTTTTTATTATCTGAATTTGATTTTTTATTTTTATTTTATTTTTAATTTCAATTCTTTTATTTTTTTTTCAGATTTTAATTTATCAAAATAAAAATTGAATTATATTTTTTTGCTAAATATTAAAAAATAGTGTTATTTAACTACAATTGTTTTCTATGTATTGAAGTAAAGAGAAACAATGTGTTAAAAATGGTGTTTTCCACTATATTTTAAAAGTATGGAACAATAAATTAATTAAGGAGACACAATTATATGAAAAATCGTAACTTCAAAAGAATAAATGGTAAAAAATATTTTTAAGATTGAAAGAAGTAGGGAAAAATGACTAAAAACGTCATTGAATAAAAATAAAATAAAATACCCTCGGATGGGGTGTTACTGGGACACACCTAGCAAGCAGAGGAGGTCAGCACCAGCCCACGAGGCATGGAGCCACGTGACGGGCTCGTGCCACCGCCCACCACCCCCCTCCAGCATTAGTTCGATCCTTACCCGACGTAAATGCACATTTATGCACTTCCCCTCTTCTTACGAGCGCCTTAGCATGGCTCTACCATAGATGGACTTCTCTCGACTCTACTCGAAGGTCGAAGGGCTCCTCCCTTCGCGGTCATGGACTGATACGATTTTCTTCCTACTACTCTTGGCTAGCCTTACCTGTCTCCACGCCCTTCACTTCAGCCTGCTGCACCGTGCTTCTTCGAACGGCCAAATGCCACACCCAAGAGGGAGGCCGAGGTGAGGTTCCCCATGGAAACCCCGCAGGCCCTCACTCTCGCCTCCCGACTCACCTTCCATATGCTCATCCCCTCCCATCCAGCCCAAACCCTCCCCTCCACCCCCTCCAGTTCCGTTGGTGTCGCAGTTGCACTCTTTGGAAATTATCCCACGGACGATGGACGCACCCTCGCGTCTCTGTATCGCCTCCACCCTGCCTGAACCAGACCCTACGCCAGTCTCTGATCTCCCAAGAAGCTCTTGCGGCGCGCCCACTCCTCCCCGTAGGCCAGGGAACTCTGAACACCAGCCATCTGACTCCTACAATGGAGTGCAGCTCCAAGAAAGCTTAGACATTATCTATGGATTGGTGTTTGAACTTCGACAGGGGCTGGAGGACCTCCACTTCCGCTTGCAGTCTACAGATGACAAGTTAACGACCCTTCTTCAGCTCCTTGCCTCTATGTGTGAGGCCTTCCCCTCTTACCCGGTTGGAGCGACCTCAGAGGAGATGCCTCGAACAGCAGACGATGGTGGAGACGCCAAGGAACAGCGCTCAGTGGAGAAGGGGCTGGAGAAAACTGGGTGCAGGACAACGGAGGTAACTCGGCAAGTCAATAGCTGCATGATACGATGACAGATGCCGAGGGAGCTGTGAACAAGGTGACAGGCGAGGTGTTATGGGCAACGGAGGTGACGTATGTCGAGGAGGAACCTTGGCCAGGGGACCTCCATGCCACGTGGCCGGGCTACTTGCCAGGTGTTTAAGCTTGCAATTTTATGTGCAGTTATGGTAGTTTATGTTAGTTTCAATGGGGGAACAGTTTACCTAAAACTTTTCTTTCTTAGTTATAGAACTACTTTGCTTAACTCTTATGCTGGCTGGACTGGTTTCCCCTCTGTTGGGGTAGTCCAGTAATTACAGTATGACTATGGATGTAATCTAGAACTCCAATATGGTTTTGGAAGGTCTTTAATATACAATATTTCTTACTTAAAAAAAAATAAAAAAAAATTGAAAATAGATGAAAAATAAGCATTTAAAAAAAATGTGGAAACATTGTGGATTGAAAAATTTTAAATATCGAAAAACCACCTAAAAAGGGGTAGCACCATTTTTAAAAACGGGGTAAAAAATTGGACCAAAAAAAAAAATGAGATCTCTGTAGAGTTCTCTTTAAGTTGGTAACTATGTTAAATAAAGTCCATGAGATATCAAACAATAGTTTTATGAAATATATGGCAAGGTTTACTCCAAAACTTTGACCATTTCCAGTGTATGAAACAACAATAAGAATGTAATATCAAACCTTTGAAGCAGGTCATTCCACTAGAAACCCATCAATTCATTTAATGAGAAGGTTATAACCATTAAATTGTCAAACATTGCTCAGATATTGATTGTCAAACCAAGTGGTTAAGGTCTTTTCACCACGTGTGAGTGCAAGTAAGCTTAAAATCCTCACATCTTCCATATCAATAGTGGATGGTGAAAGAAGATAGGAATCATCATCAGTTAAGAATAATGCAAATATAAATCACCATCAGTTAATCATCTTAGAACATCAATAGATAATTATCTTAGAAAAACAACTAAAAAATCCGCTTAAGCATAAACGGTCTGTCATCATGCTGCGAATTTAAGAAACTGCTAAAGAATTCAAAGGAAAAAGAGAAACTAAATGAGAAGTCCCCCATCCTAATTTGAACATAAATTATATTTTATCTAACACATCCACATCAATTATACATTATCCTCTGTTGTAGAATTCAAAGGAAAAAGAGAAGCAAAATATGAAGTTCTTGATCCTAATTTAAATATAAATTATATATTATCTAGCACATCCACATCAATTATATATTATCCTCACTCACGGGTGGATCTACATACATTGACAAATTCAGAGACAGAGCAAACCATAGATGAAGAAAACATCAAACAATATGCCGGAGAACACCATAGGGTATTAGTACCTGACTTAGTATTAAATAGAATACAAGGTTAGTATTAAATAGAATACAAGGTTACATAATGGATCCAACGAATATCTGAGAAACAGTAAACCAAAATAGAACTGAATGTAAACTAAAGTCTAACTATGACTGAACTAGACAACTAGCTGACAAGAAGACAAACATAATAAATACAGGGAGATTACTCCTAACATACATCACCTAGTATTTCTACTCTTAGGTTTATTAAAGGGACATATCAAAATTCACTGGGGGGTCTACATAAATTACCTTCTCTTTTAGATTTTTAAGCAAAAATGTCAAATTGTTATCATAAATGTTCAAGAAAAAGCCGTAGTCTAAACGTTCTACGAAATGATGATTTTTTCCGGGGACATTTGCCCAAACTCCGGCTAGAAATTGTTAGATCCACAGATTTGAGTGATTATTTATGTACAATCCCAGTGCCGCGAGGGTTTTTTAGTATGATGAATCCATTTTTGCATTCAAAAATGGATTTTGATAAAAAAAAAAAAAAAAAATCGCAAAAATTTATATCGTTTGATTCCAACAAAAAAAATCCATTTCATAGAATAGTTAGACAATGCCCAAGTAAAATATCAAAATTCGTTAGCAGGTGTGAGACTTGAGGTTTTTTGCTTTCCAACACATGAAAACCATACAATGAAACCGACATAGTCTATTTGGTGCTTAAGATTAGATGCTTTCCCATCAAATGAAAATGGCTTTGACCACAATATCATCCACACAAGAAGAAAGATGAAGATGAAGTGGCATCGAAAACAACATCATTTCTTCATCTAGTATGATTTTGTTTGCATGTACAACTATGAATGTTGTCCCCATCGCATTATCCTCCACAACACGCTTTGCATTGAAAATTGCAGTGAGTCATTTGAAAGTTCAAAGACTTAGCATACATGTAATCTTCGTCGCTTTTCTCTCTCTATAATAAACCTCCTCTCCTCCATCCCTTCTATGTAAACAAGAAGAAATCAAGTCTTCTCCCCAATTTTATTCATTCATGATTTGATTTTGTTGATGAATATGGAAGCAACAAAATGTATTTTTTTACTTCTTTTGGAAATGACCACGGGAGGCACCCATGACTTGGACTACAGAGTCATTAATTCAACTAAGGGTAGCGACGACAGAAAGAGATTCGACAACGAGATAGGGAGGGTGATCCAGATGGATGTCGGTGGCCTCCCACCTATTCCAATTGGTTCATTTTGGCAGTTTTCCAGTTTGGCATTTTTTTTTTCCTAGATTTCGGGTCCCTGACTTGCAAGGCCATTTTGAGGCCCTAAACAACGTTTTTAGGGCTCGCCACAATTGAAAATTACCCTTGATATTTGGCAACAAAATGTGTATTCCTCAGATATACCTTTCCAACGGGCTATCATGCACCTAAAACAAATATCGGATGCAAAATTTACGACCTTGGGAAGTTGATGTACTAACTTACCCAAACAGGGTCCACATGACTTTTGGCGCTTCATCTCCTAGGGTTAGGTTTTTGGATGTCTAGGGTTTTTGACATTTCTGCTTATTGTAAAAAGGCCTTAAGAGCCTCATTGTAATCATCTTCTTGTGAATGAGTGCGATGGTCACATCTCTTCTTAGAGATAAGCTGCCACCATTCCAACAAGCTTGTTTTTCGTTGCATTTTACAGTTTCAACTTATTTCATTATTGAATAGAAAACCAGTTTTACTGTATCTTTGTTATTATGTGTTAATCATCTTTAATAATCTATATTCATTTCATTCTTCTCATAAAATCCGGATCATAGGGCTAGAAGAAGCAGATAATGGACACTGCTTCCCAATTCATCTAGCAGACCTTCGCCCAGTAGTGGTCCACTGACAGGAAGGGCTTGCAGACAGTAACTCTGTTTATGGAAAGCATGAACCTTAGGTTGCATGTAAAACAATAACTAAAAGAGGGAAATTAAGTGATATGGTTTAGAAAATAAATGAGAAAACTCTAGTGCTACCACCGGAGATGGAGTCTAAGTGAGTCCATGAGTACAAGCCATCTTCATCTTCAATGCTAAAACCCCCACACATTTCTTGGAAAATGTTTGGTGATTATCAAGCTAAGGAGACCTGGACTATACAATATTTATAGGGAGGTTAAACTAACAATATATTCATCCTAAGTATTACAAACTAATAATTAAAGCATAAATCTAGGGTAAGAAGTTAAAACTGTGAGATATTCAACTTCAATACTAAGATCTAACTTTAAATTTTACAAAGAAATAAAATAGACGTATGCCATACCTTACTTGCATTGCTTGTATTGCAATAGCTCTTTTTTTAATGTCTCTTGCATGCCAAACCCTTCTACAATTATCCTAGAACAACATATTCAAGTAAATAGAGAAGAAAACACACCAATATTGAGCAAAAATTGTCTTTCAATTGATCTCCAACCATGAAAAAGTGAGGGAGGTGCCCTTCTTATATAGATAGAGCACCTCACAAAACCATGAGTAGCAAACAATGTGCTAGTACAATACCATGTGTCAACACAATGTGCTCAAACAAAATTGTGAGTAACAAGAGGCAATCTCAATACCATGGTCTAAAACCATGAAAAAGTGAGGGAGGTGCCCTTCTTATATAGATAGAGCACCTCACAAAACCATGAGTAGCAAACAATGTGCTAGTACAATACCATGTGTCAACACAATGTGCTCAAACAAAATGGTGAGTAACAAGAGGCACTCTCAATACCATGGTCTAAAACCATTTGAGCCAAATAAACAATATATCATGAAATAACCACCTCAACCAACTCAAACATGTGAGTGGACTAGTCAAAGAGAAGAGGTGTGCCCCACAATATGCTCTAACCACCTCCACATGTGGCTAAGAGAGAGAAAATGTGCTCTACACATGCAACTCCAAAATGCGACGATAATTTTCACGTGACAAATTCCAGCAACATTGTAACTAGGTCAATTTTTGCCTGATTTTCTATTATAATCCTATTTCAGAAATCCTACAACCATTATGCATCTAATGGTGTTTACTTGGCGAAAATCTAGGCACTCTAATGAAAGATAACTTGCCCTGAAGCTGGCCAAACTAAAAATGTGCTCTAACCACCTCAACACCTCAATAAATAGTCCAAAAAAGCAAGTGCACCCTCTATGAAAGATCCATGTGGTGCATGATGATGATGTGGCATCCTCATCACCATTCAACACATTGTAACATATCCCTAGGAAAGGACATGTATCCCAATGTAGTGTCATAGATCCCAAGAAAAATGTCATGGATCTCAATGTGTGTGTGTGTGCATGTACACAAATCCCAAGGCAACATCATGGATCCCAATGTAGGTATACAAATCTTGAGGCATAGTGCATGAATCCCAATGTGGGACGCCCACCTATAGTAATGAATCAAGTCTCAACACAAATCATAAGCAATGCACATTAAACAATCTATTCTAACAACATCATAACATAAGCTAATTTTATAAATTGTCTAAGTTTACCATGATGGGACAACTTCACCCTTATTACATGTGTAAAGTCCTAGGACATAAAGTATTTCCTAGATCACTTGGTTAGCGATAGGTAAGAATGATGAATTATTAATGGAAAGGAAATGAGAACTTCATATTTTGACCCTCAAAGTCATATGAAATGGTGTAGAGTTCCTTTAACTTGTCCAACTAGCTTCTAGACCTAAGAATCATCATTATTTTTCATGTAAGCTTTTAAGAGGAAGCTTAGCTTAGAGTTACCACCTTAACACCTTATTCGTCCCTGCCAAGGGGACTATAGCAATGAGTTTGTTATTGACTTCATATTAGTTTGGTGTTGACCATAAATTTAAACAGTTTTTACAAAGTTAAACATTATAACAGTAAAAAAAATTATTTAAAAAAAAAATTAACTATTTTTCTTAATTATTATTGGTGAATCACTTGAACCCCTTATTCCAGAGGTGTCGACGATCATTGAATTCGCTCTTTAAGTTGCAAGTACGACAAATCCAAGGACTAGTTGTAGAGGTGACAGAGTGAAATTATGACTATGTAGTAATGGACCATCTTAACTCCGAAAAGTCAGCCGTAAGTTATAACTCTGTACCATCTTATTTACGAAAATCTTTAAATAAGAGAAAAGTCCAAAATATTCACACGTTTTGGGAAATTTCTTACCTCTTTGCACGATCCAATTCTTGCCCCAAAAACTGATTAAAAACAAACTTAATTGATCAAATGTTTTTTCGTGAAAAAATGAACGACGAATTTAATTGATCAAATATTCTGTAGTTAAAAGCTGAAGAACGAATATAACAGATCAAAATTTTGTTTCATAAAAATTTCCAATAACGAATTTAATAGATAAAATATTTTCCAATAAAGACTTAGGGACGGATTTATTAGAACAAATATTTTTTTAATAGCGCCACTTTTCCGACCTTACATGCACCCACTGAAGGCTCTCTTCTTCCTTTCGTAAAAGTGTCCACTTTTATTTGTTAATTTTGTTAGAAAGTATTCTCCATTAAATAAAGGCACAAAATTAATTAGTATTAAGTTATGGTATCAAAATTTAAGTTGATAATTTTTTTTAACTATTATATAGTTTAGTTTTTAATAAAAAAAAATTAACCTCTTTTAAACTTTGATTTTTTTAATTTAATATTATTAAAAAGAATTGATTATAGATTTTATTAAAATTTTAAATTATTAATGTAAAATATTTTATATATATATAATTTAAAAGAAAAAAGTTTATAAATAAGTTATTTTTCAATTTTGAAAAACACTTATAATAATTTATTTTCTAATTTTGTTTGGTGAAATTTTCTTATTAGAAATTGCCAAGGGAATAATATGGACAATTTAGTCGGTCATCTCTTTGACGGTGAGAGCAGAGTAGAATGGTAGCTAGTCATACGAGGAAGGTTGAGGCCAATGGAGCTTTGACTATAATTTGAATGAGTCTAGAAGGTGGAGTCCCAACTTGGGGTATCTTGGTTGTTTGGGGTTGTATTCATCTTGTTTTCCTTAGCGCCCGTCTCTGTATGGCAACTTAGTTCATTATTTAGCATGGACTAAGCTACCATGCAACACTTGTTTATTACCCATTCTTGTATTTTCTTTTATTTTTCTTAGTCTTTTCTTTGGATATGCATTTTTTAGCATAGGACATTGGAGGTGGGTCATTTTAATCAGGTGGCATAGCTCTAGCTTCATTATTTTTTCATTTTTTAACAGTATTGCTTTT
>ML796641.1:152734-179569 GCA_009831015.1 Picea engelmannii
TTTACCTTTCCCATTCCAACAATTTTGCATGGTGCATCATCACCCAAATGAACCTGTCCAAAATCACCTTGAACATAATCTAGAAAATGTTTCCTATGGGGTGTGGCATGAAATGAAGCCCCTGAATCTACTACCTAAGACTCGGAAATATTATCTACATAAATAATCAAAGAATCTTGTAACACATCGCTTGTTACATTTGCTTCATGATTTCTCTCATGTTGTCCATCTCTTTGTTTCTTTGGAGGTCTGGAGTCTTTCTTCAGATGTCCTTTCTTCCCACAATTCCAACACTCTATTTTCCAAGTCTGGATTTGGATATTCCCTTCCTAGAATTCCCACGGTTACCTGAGCCCTTTCCTCTATCCTTTTGTCTTCCCCTGTTCTCCATGTTCAACGCATTACCTGATGTCTCACCTGTGCTTTTCCATCGCATTTCCTCACTAAGGATAACACCAACAACATCATCAAATTTTAAAGTATTTGAACCAGAGACAGAGTTACTTACAACCATGACCAAGCCGTTCCATCTTTCTGGCAATGAGCACAAGATTAGAAGAGCCCTAACCTCATCATCAAAGTCCACTTTTACGGAACTTAGTTGATTAGTAACCGTATTAAATTCATTTAAATGATCTGCAACATACCCACCTTCTGAAATCTTCATATTAAATAATCTCTTCATTAGAAATACATTATTAGATGCCAAGGGTTTTTCATACAGTTTAGCCAACACATCCATCATATCCTTCATTGTCTTTTCTTTCGAAATATTGAAAGCCATCGACGCTGCCAAGCTCAGCCATATCGTTCCAAGAGCCTTTCTGTCAAGAATCTCCCATTCTTCGTCCTTCATGGCTGTCGACTTCTTTGCTACTCCGCCCAATGGTAGGAATAGATCCTTCTGATATAAATAATCTTCCATTTGCATCTTCCATAACTGGTAGTTTTGGCCATTAAATTTCTCGACCCTAAACTTTCCATCTTCCGACATTGCTCCCAATCGAACCAGGAACCCTCTTTTCCTACGAGTTACCTTTCTCTCTGATACCAATTGTTAGAAAAATAGGACCACGGAGCAATACAATAAATCAAATGTGGAAACAAAACACAAAAGATACACAATACAAGAGAGACATAGATTTACGTGGTTCACCCAGTGTGGGCTACGTCCACCAGAGAAATTGCCAGGTCCTTCCTTTATTATTATCCAGCAAATGAAGGGATACAAGCTACAACAAAATCCACTGTAACTTCCTCTTCTTTCTCTCACAGTATCCTCTCTCAGAATACAATACTCGCCATCATACATAGCCGCAATACATTTCCCTCATAAAAGAGGGTTGCCTTCAAGGGAAAAAAACCCTAACATAATTTCTACTGTTAGATCTGCGACCTTATAATGAACAGTCCATATTTACAATGAAATTACAATATACTTTTACAAGGCAATGTTTCCTTTGGGGGCTTCGCCCCCGAACCCCCCAGCCAGGGGGATAGCCCCCATGAACCCTGCAGAGGGGGTACTGTACATACTTATGGGGTGTAAAGTCTCCATGGGGTATAAACACAACTGAAAAACACAAGACCTCTGAGTTAGGAAGATAATCAGGCTCCACAACCAACACCCTTGTGACTCCCATTAGTTCTTAACAATCATAACATACTAGTTAATTAAGAGAAAACACACCTCCTTGTGACTCCCATCAACATATTCACTTTTGGCAACTTAGCTCATGATATTTGAAATTATTTTCAAAAAATATTACTCATTTATCCAAAATAAAACACGCTGTCCAAAAATTCCTGAAGTCAACTGTCATCAACAATAGATAAAATAAAACTCAAAATCCATATTTCCCACTCCGAGATGCAACCTTTCCTTGATTGTTGTTGTCACCCTTCGATTTTCCTGAATTTTTCTTTGGCTGCGTTGAGCCTTTAGGCCTAATCTCACTCATCACGTGGGAACAATAGTCCCCCAAATGCATCTAGGAAGACACGTATTTGTCAGAGCCACTAGAGGGTGAGGAAGGAGCAGCAGGGGATTTCCCTTTGTCAGGGGCATGGTGGGCCTCAGTTTTCAACCTTTTCCTAGCATGAGAAGACTGCACTGGTGAGTGGGGAGCAACTTTGTCCATGGGGTTAATAAGAAGAGGACCAGGTAGGGATAAATTAGGCTAGCCACGATGTTGGGAGATTGTCGGGTGGAAAATATCTTGCCATCCATCATTTTAAGGGACCTTGGGTTGCAATGAGACGTGATGAGTTACATGGATACCAGGGGCTTGCAGAACATGGAAAGGAGGTCTTTTGAGCCTAGGTTGGATCACTCCTTTCCCAATAAAATTGAAAAATCCAGCCTGAAACAACTGGCCAAGCTCTTGTGATTCAACATCAAAAGTTATGGAGAACCTTGGCCTTCTTGGGCCTTTGTTCCAATTACCTCTCCCTATGATTCCTCGGCCATGGCTACCGCAACTAAAAAAACTCATTCATGCATGCATGATTGATTAGCAAGTAGTCTTTTAAATAACCATACATGAAAACTCTTAAAAATATGAAATAGATTTGTCTCATCGATGTATAAGACTCGTGCAATCCAATCCATACAAATTGTTTTACTTTTTATCAATGAGCAGGGGGTGGATAAAGGGTCCTGGGATATGTGAGGGGTTTGTATTGAGTGAAACATGATATGATGAGGGGGGGAAAATAATATTACTGCTCAAGGACAACAACAATCAATTACAAACCAAAATAAAACATCATTGTAGCTCAACCAAGACACTTCTACTGCCAATTGCTTCAACACAAAAAATTTCTTGACTGTAACCAATTTTAGAACAGGGAGTGAAAAAAAAATGAATGTGGGAAGGCGATGGGGTTGTAATTAGAAAAAAGAGAAATAATGGTGGGGGAATGAGAGAGGGTATTGTTCATAAAATTAATCAAGTAATCCATATAATCATTCTGTCAAAAAGAGATACACCAACCAAATGATCATTGTGACCCAATAAAAATTACTGTATATTAACTAGTTCATTGTTCACAATCAAATATCCAACACAGTGCCATCAACAAGACTTTATGCATTCCACAACAATTTGTAAGGGAGTTTTGTTCCATCAACAAGGGGGTCCCACCTACTAGTATTATTTATCTTTAATAATAATAGGATTTAGCAACACGTTGCAGGCAAAACTCCGTTGCTATTTTTAATCGTCAACAAACTGGAGACTCCATAGGGAAATTTGTTTTCAATAGATTTAGAACTTAGAACTCTTGGTTTTGCAAACCAAGAACAACATGCCAAGAATATATAACCAGGAAGATTATGCAACAGGGAGAAGTGAGTGGAATTAATGGAAAGATGACATGGAATTTAGGAATTATTCATGAAAAGTGTTAAGTATGAAGGGTTTTTTCCACTGTATGCATAATCATTCGACTAGGATCTACTCTCACTGTAAGGAAAAAATAAAATTAGACTTGATCTTAAAATCTCAATGGATGAAGAAATGGCAAGAAGAAGCGAGAGATAACCAATTCTTTACAAGACAACAGTGGAAATATATAACAATTTCAAGGGTCCTTCAGAGGAGACATCATAACAACTGTGTAGCTTGATTGTTATTGACTAAAAATGCTTTGTAGGAGTGTCACTCTGGCAGAATCGATCCAACATCCTATCTTGACAAAGTTAACTAAAAGATGATAGGAAACAAAATCATGAGAGAAGTAAAAATGCAGAAATTAAAACAACAACAATAAAAGACAAAAAAAAAAAAAAAGCGGCAAGAAAAGCTTTGAAACATAAAGCATAAATTAAACTATTGTAAAGAAAAAAATAAAATAGCACAAAAATGAAGACAGATCTAAGCTACTAATATACATAAAATCCAATCAACATTAGAACTTTTCACATTGGCCCCTCGCAATACTTCAAGCGAGGATTGTTAGAGTTGTAGGAAAACAATTTCCTCTGTGAATCCTTTAAAATGTATGAGTTAGTGTCCAAGACAAAAGCAATTTGGAATAGATCCAACACTTGGAATTCTGATGTAATTATCAGCCCCTTGACGCACACGATTAAATCATCAAGATAAGCATGGAGACTGACCAATTCATCAAAAGTTGTGTATAGGCATTTTAAAAGCAATACTTTCATCAAGTAATCCAGAAGGAAGGCATTTGTAAGTTATAGTATCACAATTAGTAATAAAAGTGGTTTTGTGAACATTTTCCCCTTTTACCTTGATTTTATTGTAACCCAGAATTTTTTCAAGTAAGGGATTCAACTGTAACTCTAGAACCTGCTACAAAATCATTCTTGTATTGAGGGGGGGAGAAGGATTTCTCATAATAGCCTGACTGAAGGTGCAAAGATGAATGTAAGTTATAATATGACTTGTGGTGTTTGAAGTAGGTACCCAATTTGGAACCCGTTCAGGGTGGACTAAAAAAATAATCCTAGACCTTAAGAAATTTCCCAACTCCCTTTGAAAGGTTGCTTTCAGTGCAGAGTTAACAAGTCCTTGTTTTTTCCTAGCTGGTTTCATATTATGTTGAATAAGACCAGGATCAAAACCACGAATATCCTCATAAGACCAAACAAAAACATTTTGAAATTCACTGAGTAGCTCAACAGACCTCATCTCTTCCTTATTAGAACATTGGACATTTATTTTAGCATTCATTGAAGATTCAGGTGTCCTAATGTTCATGGAGATGGTTTTGCCCACCTTCTTTCGTAACTCCTCTTCTCTATGTTTTTATTTATTGACCATATCACTCGATGAAAACAAACTCTCAAGAATAGTCAAGCCCCCAAGGATTTTATTGTTTTCTATGGATATAATCTCATCGGGATTAAAAGGTTTGTCTTGAATGAAAGAACAAATGCTCTCATTGTTAGGGAGGGCTTGCCAAGATTCTACATTTTCAAGGATGTACGGACAATATAGAGACTGAAAAGAACAATCAGGCCTGTGAGGAAAAATTTGTTGATTAGGAGAAGATGAAAAGATAGCTAACCAACCAACCATTGAATTCAAATCCCTCTTAACATGAGTGATGTTGAAGGATAAAAGGTTGGAGATAAGCACCCAAACAGTTTGGGAGTATCGTTCCATTAACTTGTCGCTAGGAAAGCACACTTTTCGCATTGAGTTCACAACAAGCTCAGAATCTCCAAAAACTGAAAGGTGACTACAATTGAGATTAAGGGCATTTTAAATGCCTAACGATAAAGCTTAGAATTCAGTGACATTGTTTGTACAAGAAAACTCTAACCTGTAGGACAAATTATGAATTTTCCCTATAGGGGAAACCAAGACAATGCCAACCCCATTACCTTCATTAGAGTGTGAACCATTAAAGTGCATGTACCACATAGCATCATCTAATTCAGTCCCTTCCAAAGGATAATTATCCTCTTCAACAAAGATGGAATACACTCCTAGGTACTCTTCAATACACTTTATGCTAGATTGCGGAACACTCTCTATGTAGGGTGAAATTCTTCCCTCTCTAAGGACTATAATGTTCTTACGATTCCGAGGAATGGATAAATGTGTTCTGTCGAGTGAGAAGTATCCACCTGTTAAGGCTTGCCAATCCCTTCCCAAGATAATTGAGTAATTTCTTACATGCATATCAATTACCTGAATGCTAAGGGTTGTTCTTATCTCGGGATGAGCGCATAAAACCAAGGTCACATCCTTAATCTCACCTATGGTTGTTTGTTGTAGACTATTATAGGATATCATGCTTCTAACGTTTTCATTTGTACAAGACAAGCCTAGCTCTTCCATAATAATCTTTGACATCAAACTTGGGCCTGAACCACCATCAATGAGGAAACAATGGGCAATTTTATCCATAATCTTTACAAAAATATAAAAAGGGGGATTTTTTATAGGGTATCTAAAGCTATGTACATCTACTTTATTTATAGAAGAATCCTCTTCCTTTACCTCTTCGAAAAGATTGGCTCCAACATAATATTTTCCTTCCATGAATTGTTTCAGATGGATCTGTTGTTTAGAGATGACAACCATGTCTAGAAGGGTTGCATCTACTTTGATGTTGGCCAACTGATTCAAGATATTGTATTTGGAAGAGGGGAGAGGAGGAGTGATTCCTTGACTCTTGGGAACCTTAGAAACTTGGAGAGTAGCATCGGTTGAGGATGAGCTCGGGCCAAAAGAACTGTGGGTTGGATCAAATTTTCCCTTGGGAGCGTAGGATTTGTTCCTAGTGTTGATGACCACGACATCCTCTGGCTCTGCAAAATCTAGGACATCGATAGTAGTTTCTAGTATTTTACCAAAGATATTATCTCTCGCACTCTTCTTGACCTCACACATGGTTTCTTCGTGGTGTTCCTCGCAAAAGTTACACCAACTCCGAGGCAAGATAGTCTTAGATTGAAAATTATTTTCAACTAGATTCCTAAAGGGAGGTGTAGAAGAGGATGATGCTCCAAGGGTGAGAGGGGAGACAGTTCCCTTTTTCTTGAATGCTATCATATGATTATTCATATCTTGTACTAGTTGTAAGAGGGAAGACATGTATGTTTTTCTAATGGATTCTCCCTGGGGAAGACCAGTTCTTTCAAGTTGTTCTTCATACTATGAACATGTATGCAGAGCAGATCCAAGATTATCAATGGATTTTTCCTCAAGCCTATGATGGTAAGGAGAAGGCAATGCATTGTAGTAATGCACGAAAGTGGCTTGGTTCTGAGGGCGGATAAGTTTGGGGATTTGATTGTATAATTTGGTGAAACGCAAGTTGAAAGACTTTATGGTCTCACCATATTTATAGGTGACGTTATTATATTCCCTCAACTTCTTGACAGGGGATTTTAGATTGTCCATAAGTGGATTGGAACCAATAGATTAACTCCTCCCAAGTAGACAGAATATTAGGAGGAAGGTCAAAGAAGTCAGCCGCAGCCTTTCCTTCCAAGGAATTGATGAACAAGAGCATGACAGTGTCATTGTAGTTGGCCCCTATGTTATGACAAGCATTAGAAAATGCCACCAAGTGTTCATTTCTAATGACAGTGTTATTTCCTGAAAACTTAGGCAAGTTCTCCTTAAACTTCAGAAGTGGATGAGTAGTAGGTGCTAGGTTAAGAGGAGAGGACACATGCCATGGTGTGGTTGTGGCATCTTCTTCGAACTGAAAAATCCCATACTTTTTAATGACTTTGTTGGGGTTTGTGGTAAATTGTACAAGGATATGGTGGTTATATAAGCTACCTATCACTGACGGCGATGAATATTGAGAATATGGAGCACTTCGAGTGCTACCAGAGCCATGACTAGATGCCATCCTGTGGATGATAGATGAGGGGAAGAAAGACGAACTGGATGAATCAGATAAACTTCTCCTTAGAGCACTTTTTTGGGTAGACAACACAATGTTTCTTCTTCCTATTTCAGCAATAGGATTGGTTTTAGGTGACATACCTCTTCTTCTTCTATAAGCACGAGAATATAAGGACATGAAAGAAAGGCCAAAACGTTGAAGAAAAAAAAGGGTCAATGTTGATTTCTAGGTTGTCTACATCTAGCTTCCAATTGCTCTTGAGCACTAATATCTCATTCAATTGCTGCCCAAGAATGGTTAAGCTCAGCACGGGTGTTGGCAGTGTCTAAGATGGTATTAAACAAATTCAAAGCAATACTAGTTTGATCTCGAAGATCGAGCTCAATATTTGGATGCCTTGCAACAGGAACAATCATTAAGAATAAAACAGTCAAAGAATCAATTTCAGAAAAGAAATATGTATCGATGAAAATCGAGTATAGAAATTAACCTGAGAGATATCGAAGATCTCCTCAGTATGGTCGCCAAATAAATGTCAAGGAAAAGATATGAAATGATCTTACTCAAGCATTTTCAAACTCTTCCTGGCTATAGAAAAGTAGATGGGAATATCCCCCTATATTTATAGCCACCAAAAATAACATCCTAACTCACAAGTATCAATTACGAGTGCTTAGGCTAGTCTTTTATCAATAAAATGCTTGTTGTAAATTTACATTTTATGTAATTTTCTGAACATATCAGTTGTTGAAATAAATGTAATGATTGAATTAAAGTCACTTAGATGATAATCAAGAAATATGAGACATAAAGAAATCCTTTATTTCATTCAAGTTCACCAAAGAGTCATTTTCTTTACAAAATCTCATGCAGAAATTTTTGACCAAATTCAAACTTAGACATCTCTGATGAAACATACAAAAGGACCTCTAATAAAAAGCCAAAAATGAACTCTAAAAGATGGATCAACTTGCCAAATATTGTTGCCCATTCGACTCTGCATAATAGCCTTTGTTAGTCATGAAAACTAATTCACAAACAGACAAGCCTACACAGACTATCAAATATAGATCAACACCTATGAAAAACAAGTCTCTGAATGATGTGATTCAGCCCAGAATATTGTTGTCTACAATAAGACCATGCTATCATAAAAGAGAATTAGGTTTGTGATGAATAAATGAATGAATGAAAACTGAACTATCTCAACATAAACTCAAAGAGCAAACCTTAGTATGATTCTGCTTCTATCCTCCTCTTGTTCCTCCCTTTCCTTTTGCTTGTAAACAAATTAGAATTGGTTGAAGTAGTTTAACCAACTCATTAGTTAAGTTAATTAAAAGACTCAACCAACTTTAGTTAGGGGGAAAAGTAATAATCATAATAAGGTTATAATTAAATAATAACTAGTAGGTGGGACCCCCTGTGACTCCCATTAGTTCTTAACAATCATAACATACTAGTCAATTAAGCAAAAACACACCTCCTTGTGACTCTCATCAACATATTCACTTTTGGAAATTTAGCTCATGATGTTTGAAATTATTTTCAAAAAATATTACTCATGTATCCAAAATAAAGCATGTTGTCTAAAAATTCCTGAAGTCAGTTGTCATCAACAATAGATAAAATAAAACTCAAAAGCCATATTTCCCACTCTAAGATGAAATATTTCCTTGATTGTTGTTGTCACCCTTCGATTTTCCTGAATTTTCCTTTGGCTGCGTTGAGCCTTTAGGCCTAATATCGCTCATCACGTGGGAACAATTGTCCCTCAAATGAATTCAGGAAGACACTGATTTGTCAGAGCCATTGGAGGGTGAGGAAGGAGCAGCAAGGGATTTTCCTTTGTCAGGGGCATGGTGGGCCTCGGTTTTCAACCATTTTCTAGTATGAGAGGTCTGAACTGGTGATTGGGGAGAAACTTGGGCCATAGGGTTAATATACAGAGGAGCGGGTAGGGATAAATTAGGCTAGCCACGATGTTGGGAGACTGTCAGGTGGACAATCTCTTGCCATCCATCATTTTCATGGACCTTGGGTTGCAATGAGACGTGAGGAGGCACAAGGATACCAGGGGCTTGCGGAACTTGGAAAGGAGGCCTTTCGGGCCTGGGTTGGACCACTCCTTTCCTAATCCAATTGAAAAATATGGCCTAAAACAACTGTCCAAGCTCTTGTGAGTCAGCATCAAAATGTGTGGAGAACCTTGGCCTTCTTGGGCCTTTGTTCCAATTACCTCTCCCTTTGTTTCCTCGGCCATGGATACCTTGGCTGAAAAAACTCATTCCTGTATGCATGATTGATTATCAAATAGTCTTTTAAATAACCATACATGACAACTTTTAAAAATATGAAATAGATTTGGCTCAATGATGTATCAGACTCATGCAATCCAATCCATACAAATTGTTTTACTTTTTATCAATGAGCAGGGGGTGAATAAAGGGTCCTGGGATATGTGAGGGGTTTGTATTGAGAGAAACATGATATAATNACTACTCAAGGAAAAAAACAATCAACTGCAAACCAAAGAAAACATCATTGTAGCTCAACCAAGACACTTCTATTGCCAACTGCTTCAACACAAAGTTTTCTTGACTGTAATCAATTTTAGAACAGGGTGAAAAAACAATGAATGTGGGAAGGCGATGGTGTTGTAATTAGTGAAAAGTGAAATAATGGTGGGGAATGAGAACGGGTACTGTTCATAAAATTAATCAAGTAATCCATATAATCATTCTGTCAAAAGGAGATATACCAACCAAATGATCATTGTGACCCAATAACAATTATTGTATATTAACTAGTGCACTTTTCATAGTCAAATATCCAACATAGTGCCATCAACAAGACTTTATGCATTCCTCAACAATCTGTAAGGGAGTTTTATTCCTTTTATTTATAACAATTCTCAATTGTATAATAGTAAGCATTTCCGCTCTGTTAATCATTAAAATCAACCACTGCCCACAACTTACTTCAATCAACAAATACACTGAAAAGTCATGTTTCAAAATTTTCAATGAAGTCATACTGTCACTGCAATCGAGCCTGTCATTTAAAATGCATGATATTTGTTAAACATATATAGTGGACAACCAACCCAATAATATAGATTTGAATTGTAAAACCCTAGCTCGTCATTTAAACAATCAGACAACATCCATCATTCCAACTCATGCTATGCACAAAATAATTCAATCATGCAAGTGTAATTTGTTCACTGTACAATCTCAATTCAATGTGACTCTAAATAATCAAAATTTTGGGCTATCCATTCAACACAACGAGGTTCAACAACATGCCCGACTTCATAATACCATAATGGAATTGCAACAAGTTCTGCTTAAAACTCTGTGACTATCTCTGAGTGCGCAACCCAAATTTATACATATCATACACAATAGGCAGCCACCCAAAACACCATGATGTGACATTCCCATTTTACAATTCTAAACACAGTCACAATATTAACTTAACCAATTGTGCCGAGCTATCAATCTAATGCAGTATTGATTCAAATTAATCAAGCTGCAATTAACCATGTTGTGTAAAACTCGAGCTCATCCCTAATGATGCAATCAAATAATCATAACGCATACAGTGGATGGATTTGCTACAGTCAACATGTTTCCATAATCATTTGGCCCAAAAACACTCATAGTTACAGTGACCATTTATTCGTGGTGTAAGAATACCATACAAACAAATGCATTACATGCGTACATCATTTAACAATTGCAACCAATGCCAAGTTTAACATCCCAATGATCTTCAATGCAAAAGATAGTGACTGTGTATCAACCCCAATCTTCAATAAACCAATTCAATGTCGATCCTATACTTGGACTGTCGTAACAATCAATAACCGACCCAACATGTTGTGACAACCACACATACCTATGCAACAACATGAAGCGAGTTTGTTACCTTCTCAATTTAAACAATATTGGGTTATCAAAACACAAGGAGAGCGACTGTGTATTTTGAATTGTCCAATTAACAATGCAGGGTTTACCCATTGTAATAACATAGGAAGTGACTAGATACCAGAACCAACACGACTGTCACATGACCAACTGGGCGAGCCTGTACCCAATTTAGTCGACAATATACAACCATCCAACAATAACCAAGTAGTAAACCCAACAGGTCACGCCAATCTTCTCTATCAACCCTCAGACCTGTAGAGTTAAGGGTTTGCTCTATGACCAACACAGGGAAAGATAGAGCCAACTCATTTTAATGGTGAAAACCTCTGAGACCAACAATGCATACACAAAGAGAACCACAACTTATTTGTGGACAGGTAAAAAGTCTCACGACGGGAGGGCTATAACAGAGGAATGAGGCTCCAATTCGGCCTGGTAATGATACTTAACACATGCAGGGTATAAACCTTGTGGCTCTCTAGTAAAAAAAACATAATGCTGAAGTGAAGACAGGGCTGAGAAGGAATAAAATAACCCACTGCACGACCTTTAGTGGTGAAAACAAACCAACGCTCAAGTAAATAAACACAGTGACACAGAGTGCTCCCAACCATCAAAACCCATAAAATCCAAAGACTGGATATAGCAATATAAATGCGTGAGGAAAGCCAGCCACCCAAGACCAATCAAAAACCCTCCACTAAACTAACAAGGATAACAGAGAGCCCTTATGGATGCTTCATTCCAAAATCACAATTTTACATAGTTGCAATACTTAAGGAAAGCACAAACCAATACACCTGAGCCAATAATCATTTCATAACCATAGCAGACTCATGAATGGAAAAAAAAAGACATACATGTAATCAAACACCTTAAAACACGAGTTGGTTGAGCGGTTCCTCTCTGCTAAGAAATCAGAGCATAACCACAGCAACAAAGTTGAACAATAACCCGACTAAGGTGGCGTTCAATGGAAGGAGTAAGGGTGATGTGTTGTAAATGCACGTCGCCTCCACCTACAGTTCATTTACTCCTTAGTACATGCCAACAAGCTATTCATTAACACCATTAATTTAAACCATGCATTGGAATATGCATCTATTACTTGTCAAATGTGCCATCCACATCATATATTCCATTTCCAACTTGACCATATTACATATCAACTACATAATCCAATAAACCATGTATCGAATCATCACCAATAGCGCGACCCACATCAACTTATGCCATAACATAATCACCATGCATATCAACTATATAACTCAAAAAAATCACATAGCTTTTAACTTAATAGCTAGGATAGCAATGACTCATTAAAAATCGATGCATGTAGTATAGTATATAACATGTCTTAGTTTCTTCCTTTTTCTTTTATATTGCCTTTTGTTTTTTTCCAATTGCTTGTGTATGTTATTGCTAACCTGTTTATTGTGCAGGTCTCTTAGTAATAGATCCAATAATAGATAGCAGTGATAACAAGGATAACATAGGCCGTTGCAAAATAAAACTTGAACCTAGAACAATAGAAGAACCACAGAACATGCCTTATCCATCGCCAATAAAACAAAATTATATCACCATGTAAGCAGTTTCAAACAGTAGCATGACATCAAATAAGCACCAGGCCTGATCTCCAATCTACAAGGGGGTCCCACCCACTAGTATTATTTAGATTTAATAATAATAGGCTTTAGCAACACTTTGCAGGAAAAACTCCATTGTGATTTTTAATCGTCAGCAGGGGTTTGAAAGTGCAAGGAAAGTCTCATATAAAAGGAGAACACCTCAAACGGTTTAAGGCAAGAAGTGATTATTCATTCACAAAGAGTGAAAAAGGAGCTCTTTGATTGTGCTAAGTTTAGGGTTAGGCACAATAGGGTGAATTGTGTTGGCTGAGTGAAAAGAAGAAGAAGTTGAGACTTGTAAGAGGAAGCTCTACAATTTCTCTAGGGGTTGGATTGTGCAAGTTTGTTGGGAAGTAGGAAGAAGAAAATATTTCCTTATATTCATTGTACATCTATAATAGAGTTGTAGGGAGGAGGCTGTAACTTATTTTTTGTATATATTTGGCATTCTTTGTATAATAAATCAAAGGAGCCTATCTTGGGTGTCGCTTATACATGTGTGTTGTGGAATATTTATGCTTATTGGATGTTATTGTTTCTTGCTTTTATTTGTGTTGTTTAAGTATTGAAATATTGGCTAAATATAAGTATTGTTGGGATGTTTTAACACTACAAGGAAAATACCTTTTAGCGGAGGTTTCTAGTGTTACAAAATTGGAAATAATTGTCAAAAAAAACCTTTTCTACAACATTTTTGCATCGATAGTGGATGTTTTTGCAGATACTATAACGGAAATTGATTATAACTAAAAAAATATGGGCGGTCGGAGGTGCTAGTGGATGTTTACAAATCAATGCATTTGTATAAGTCACAAGCATTGGTACGTACATACACCTACAACACCGGTGTTGTCCACTTAACTTCAAGCACCAAGGTAGTAAAATATTTAAGCACCAGGTCATTTGTCTTATAAGCATTGGGTCTTTAACATCAAAACGCACTGGGTGAATTAAATATAAACAAGCACCAGGGCTTTCTGTATAGAAATCACTGGTGCATTATTAATAAGAAGGCACCGATGTTGTATAAAATAATATGCACCTGTGTGTTATAGGGATAAACATCTCGGTGCATTAAAAATCGAAAGTGTCGGTGCTATTCAGTAACAAACAAGTCTAGGTGCTTATCAATAACACAATAGCACTGGTGCATATCAATAACACATACGCATTGATGCTTTGTATAAGATTAACGCACCGATATCCAAATTTTTAATATAATTTTGTGGTATTAAATTAATATTGAAATCAATGCTAATTTATTACATAAAAGCACCGGTGCGAATTTAATATGAAACACACCGATGAGTTTTAATATCAAACGCACTGATGATATTAATAATTAAAATACTCCAAGAAACATCGACCTCTGATAGTGCAATTATTGTTATTTTTTAATTCTGTTATTTATCAAATAATTTGCATATATATTATATTTTGATTAGTGAATTTGGATATGATGTTTGGATTAATTTGTAATATCATAATATTTTGCATATCTTCATTATAATATTTAGACATCCATATATTTAATCAACGTTGTAACATTTCACAGTGACATTGGACAACACAATAAAATAAATTAAAACATATTTTATTATATGAATAAGAGGGTCTTTGTCATACAAAATGGGACACTTATCGTTAATCCCTTGTCTTTCAATTGGGAAACTATTTCCATTACATTAAACAAAAATGTATGATTTTCACAGACAATTATTTCAAAAAAATACAATTGCAGGTTGCATTGATATCCAAATATATTGGTTATCATTCTTCATTGGAACCGTTGTTAGTGCTCGAGCTACTTCCATGCCTTGGGTTATTTTGTTGAATGTTTGGTTGGTTGTCTCAATTTTTTTTCTCTTCTTGAAGTTCCATCTACAAACATAAAAATAAATTGTAATGATTCTATCTACATTGGTGAGAATAATGAAAATTGAAATAGATAATATGCATGCATTTAAATTGAAAAGCAGCGTACCTCCAAGAAATAAGTGACTCATGAATCATACACATATGTTCAAAATCAAATATCATGCCTTGTTTCAACAATTCTTTTGTTGGCTCAGTTCCATACTTTGTTTCCTGCAAGTTTTATACCCCACAAGAAATCATAGATTTAATATAAAGTATTGTTTTTGTTTCATTAATTATAAAATGATGGAAGTAAAACAACATAGATTATACTTACAAATTCGACAAATAATTTTTTATATGCCAACATATACACGCAACCCTTAATTAACCCAATGTCAATCAATTTTTCCAATGGCTATTCTTTGTATGTTAGCACCTGTTTGAAGACATTCAATTATGGATGTTGTAAAACAACATAAAATATACAAAAAAAAGCTTAAGTTGTTATAAGGAAATGACAATTACTCACAAACTTTGTTATCAACCCTTTTCTTCCTTGTCATACAGTTTTATGTGCAGAATGAGTTCCATTTTCTTTTATTTTCTATAAGAGAATATTTGAAATATAATATTTAATGTATAATTAATTCTTTGTATCTAATAGAAAAATTCAATGATTACATACATTTGAAGCACATTGTTGTTGAGATGGCTCCTCCTGCAATGCAATTATGTCCAATTCTTTGACCATCTCCTTGTACACTTTTTTGGACATTCCAATTGGCATATTTTAGATATCATCTCATTGGTCCTCTAGGATTTTCATAATTTTCCTGAAAAAATAACATGACAATAAAGTATTTTTATATTGATGTATGAAAACTAAATATCACAAAATTGATATATTAATAAATGAATACTTTGTAATATATATATATATATATATATATATATATATATATATATATATATATATATATATTACAAAGTATAAGTGTTTTTAGATATATTACTTTTTGAATGATTCTTTTTTGTTGTTGTATGTTTTTGCTATTGCAAGTTTGACATGTTTCATTGACCATTTCTCTGGAAATGCTTCCTGGCTTCCTGTAGTTTAAATATAACCTGATTCTTGGAATCATTGGATTGATTTCTATATTGTAAGTGGAAATTACATCTATACGTTCGTTCCACTATATCTCTCATAGTTCTGTAAAAGTTTTCCCCCCTTTGAGTAATCTCCAACACCACTCCGGATGAGCTAAGAACCAATTCATCATCATTTACATCTTCCATTTTAATTAATTTTGTTTTGTTATGATGACATTTTGTTCCCTCATTGTTGGTGCATGTAGAACATTAAACATATGTGAATTAATAGATTGTTTGAAACATGTCATCTAATATTCCTAAGTATATTATTAATGAAAATTCAAACAAAAAAATCACATCGAATAATATTTTTTCATTCACGTGATTCATCCCTCTGCAATTTTCCATCAACCTTTTACGCTCTTCTACACTTAGATCATAAATAATGTTATCGAGCTTCCTCATTTTGTGGCCCTGCATGACACACACTAACCAATACATATTAGTTAAACTTACATATAGTTCAACCATATTATTTTGTATAGAATTTACAGAGAACCTAACTTTTTTGTTTTTCCGGATGGGTCATCATTGTTTCGACCATAAATTTTTTTATTTGAACTCTTCTCACTCATATTTTTATAAATATACAACTTGTATCATTCAATACATAAATTGTTAAATATATTTTATAAATAAATCACACAATTTTCAGTGGAAAAAAAATCGTTGTAACCGGTACGCTTTTTATATACAAAGCACTAATGTGTTTATTACATCAAATGCACCGATGTGTTTATTACATAAAACGCACCGGTGTGTTCCATACAATAAAACACATTGAACATTTTAATTTATTTTTTTTAATATTGTGAATTACAATAGTGCAATATATATAGAAGACATCACAACGACTGCAGTAGAAAACATAAACATAGCAAAAAAATTAAACATTCATAAAAAATAAAAAAACAATAGAAAAATTAAACACCGATGAGAAGAAAAATTAAAAAGATTAAAAAAAATTATGTGACAACATTTTATGTGTTGTTTAGATGAGAACATCGACGATATTTTTTTTATGCACCATATTTTTTATTCTTTTTTTTAAATATGGTTTAATTGGTGTGTCCCTTATACATAACACACCGGTGCATTTCTATCGAAAAGGTGCACCAAAAAAGCGGAAAACATTTTTTTTTTAAATGTCTAATTGAAAACCGTTTAAAAAATTAAAAATAAAAATAAAAAGGTAGAGGGTCGACTGTGTTTGGGATCCGATGCAATAAGTGGTCCATTTGCATCACATGTCAAACACTTATATATAGAAAAACAAACCCATTAGATCTAAAATATCTAAAACGGAAAGCCATAATTCTAAAATGATAGAGGGAGTTAAACCCTAGGGTGAAATTTTTCATTCACGTAAGCAAAAAAAACAAGGGTTTAAGGTAAGTATGAATTTTTTTATTTTATTTTTCCTAAATGTAGGGTTTTGAGTGAGTCACCATACCCTTCAAATCTCAATTTTCTAAATATTTTTGTTCTTCCAAGTATGTCTCTCTTCCAAATCTGTCTCCTATAAATTTTGGAAAAATAATGAAAATATTGAATACCTTATTAATATTAAAAAACCTTTATGAAAAAGGTTTAGAGTGAATCACCATACCCTTCAAATTCTCATATTATGAATAATATTGTGGTTCCAAAGTATTATTCTCCTCCACAATGTTCTTTCGTATGTCTCTTTTGCAAGTCTCTCCCCTATAAATTTTTTTAAAATAATGAAATAGTGAATAGCTTTTTAGTATTTAAATGACTTTATGAAATTTGATTCCCGCTCTTTTTTTAATTGTTTAGAAAAAAAAAAAAAAAAACGTGTTTTTTCTTTAACTTTTTTGGTATGACAGTGCATTTATGCAAGATGCAATGGTGCGGCCATATTACATTATGCACCAATGTGTCCATATTATTTGACACACCGAAGACATATAATTGTTTTTTATTAACAAAATCTAGAAACACTGTATGGTTGATTTTTCAACGCACTGGTGCTTATTGTTAATATGTTCACTGGTGCGTTTGTGGTTTATAAGAGTACCCGTATCCTTTTAAACTTATTTGAACTTTTATTTGCACACAAAATAGTATATCCATCTCAAATTATCTTTTAGGATGAATTCACATGACTTGCAATACTTCAGTATACATTTTACATTTTATGTCACCTTATTCTTAAAAAATGGTTTCAAAACTGTATTCAAGCTCAAATTGTGGTATGGTCCTTGAAGTTTATTTTAGATATATACATGGAAATTTATTGCTAATTTTGTTGAAATGCAAGGAGAAAATCTTATTATATGATCAAATGGCCAATTCTTGAAATTCCATCCCATTCCATATTGTTCAAAGTCCATCGCGGAGTTCTCCCTTTCCATCTCCAGTAAGTTTAACTTATTTTATTTATGTTTCGATTATCTCATTGAATTTATTTTGTCCATGTTAATCTGAATAAAAATGTATCCAAATTTGCAGGATCCTGATTTAGAATCGAGTTCAGATGAAGAAAATATTCCAGTACCGATTCAAAAACGTTGGAAGGTCTTATCAGGGTCAACATACCACAAGCAGTTGGTAGATGAAAATGGACAGTCGATTTACCCTACCAAGTGTGGCATTCCATCTTCCATCTGCAATCCTTGGTTGATGATGGTAATAATTGTTTGGTATAATGTAATTTGAACAAACAAATTATTGCATTGTGCTTACTAATATCATTGATGTACTAATATTCAATAGTTTTGAAATTGGGATTCTTCAAATGATGAACGACCTACCTACCATCTTCCGTTGCATGCCACAACAATTTCAACCTAAGAGAAGGTTGCAATGAGAGCACAACTCTGAAAGAAAGCGTACCAAGAATGGTTGAATCAACAACCTATTCAATTCTCGCTACATCCAGATTCACCAATTAGGAATGACTACAACAATAGTAGTTCTTCGGAAGTTGGTAATGGAGACAATCAAAAAGAGGTTAGTATGGATGACTACTTATGGGATATGACTTTCATGGAGACAATGTTGTTAGATGCATTCCTTAACGATAAGCTAGGGGATGATGCTCATATTAATGATACCATTTTGGAAAGCCTAAAATCTGCTTCCACCACCCCTTTCTTTGGACCTAGTGCCCAATTAAATTCTACCCAACTTTAGACAAAAATGTTACTTTACAACGTGAAAGCAAATTTTGGCATGTCACATGCATGTTTCTTGGCAATATTGAAGTAATTGACTAGCAAGTGCCTTATATTAATTTTTCAAAATCTTGTCACAGTACAATCAACATTAGCAACGGTTCCTTTTATGAACTTTAAATGATCTTGTACATTAATTCTATTGCCCACTAACTGCAAGATATTCAAAGATAAGGTTCTTCCTAATGATAATGTTTTTCCCAATATCTACGAAGAGGCAAAGCAATTGTTGAAAATGTTGGGTGTTGAGTATATATCATATCATGCATGTCTGAATGATTGTATTCTATATAGAGGAGAATATGTAAACAAAGATATATGTTTGAAATGTTGGCATGAAAGGTATCATAAATCAAATAAAAATGGTAAATCACATGGTCCTCCTCATAAGATATTGAGGCACATGCCTATAATCACAAGGATTAAAAGGCTCTTTCATTCCAAAGAATTAGTTAAGTTGTAAGGATGGCATGCCTCGCACAAAAGTGATTTGGGAGTTATGTGAACCCCAATAGATTCAATAGCAACGAAGCATATAGAGAATACATGGCCATAAAAATTCAAGGATGAAGTAAAAATTCTATGAATTAGCATAGAAATGGATGGTGTGAACCCATATTCCCTCCAAATCACCAACTATTTTGTTTGGCTTGTAATAGTGATCAATAACAATATTCCCCCATGGTTGTCCATGAAGAATGGATATCTTATGTTGGCCCTTATAGTCCCTTGTAGAAGATAAATGAAGAATATGGATGTATACCTACAACCATTGTGATCTAGGTGGATATCGATGGCCACCCACCTATTCCACTGGCTCAAAATAGATTTTTCCACCTCGACAGTTTTTCGACAAATTTTCGGGTCCCAAACTTTTGGGTCGTTTTGAGGCCCTAAACGACATTTTTTGTGGATTTAGAGCCCAAATAATTTCATAAGGAACTAGCCTAGGCTAGTAAGAATGTGTTATTCTTGACTGGACCTTTCCAACGGTGTATCGACCACCCTAAATAGAGATCGTATGCAATAGTTACGCCCCCGAGAAGTTGACATATCAACTACGTCCATCGGGGCCCGCAAACCTTTTGTCTTTTCATCTTCCAGGGTTAGGGTTTTGGATTTTTACTTATGTTAAAAAGGCCTTTAAAGCCTCATTGTAATAATCATGTTCTTGTGAATGTGAGTAGTCGTCACATCTATTCTCAGAGATAAGTTGTCACCATTATAGTGAGTCTTTCACTCTGTATTTCTACAGTTTTGTACATTTCGCTCATTAATAGAAATTGTGTATTACTGTATTTCTTTGTATATGAAAATATTTATGTAATATCTCTTCTTTCATTTCGTTCTCAAAAATAATATAGATCAATGGTATCAGAGTAGGCTACTCTTGATCATTTTTCAGTGCATGTCCCCGATGAGGTCTGAGAATACCAATTTGGGTCTCGAGCTTGTCTCTCTTGAGGACAATCACTTTCGCACGCCCAAGAAATCCTCCATGGCAGAAGAAAAGAAAAATGACAAAGTAGAATATTCTATTAATTTGTTTCTTGAGAAAGCTCTCACGCAACAGACAGACGAAATGATGGAGAATTTTTCCCACGTCCTTCAACGCCTGCCGATAACAACAAGCACATCTTCATCAAGCGGCCATTTTGGAGGCACCTCTCCTTTCAAGGTACAAGTTAATTTTTGTATTCCCATATTTGAAGGTCAAATAGATGCAAATGCCCTAGAAAAATGGTTGAATCTACTAGAAGGTTATTTCTTTGTTCACAATTTTTCTGACAGGGAAAATATCACCTTCGCACTCCTTAAGGATCTCCCTGATGTCAAACATTGGTGGGAAACTTACCGGGATCAAAGTTCCACAGAGGAGTATGGAATATATGGGGTTGATCCCACTTGGGATTTTTTTATGGATGTGATCAAGGAACAATATTACCCTACTGGTAACTATGACAACCAATACATGAGATGGACCACACCATGATAAGAGAGAGGCCAAACAATGTCGGAGTTCAAAAATAATTTCCATACCTTGCACACCAGGCTGGGTATCAAAGACTCTAAGCAACATCTAGTTATGAAATACTGCAGGGCTCTACATAAGTACATCCAAACCGAAATGGATTTCCTAGACATCTCATCACTGGGGAGCTGCCTATCGATATGTTGTCAAAATCAAGAAGAAATTTAGTCACAAAAACAAATGAGAGTTTGGTTTTGCAAATCCACGACAACCAAAGTATGATAAATACATCCCTAAGAAACAACCTCCTGAAAACCCATCCAAGCCACAAAAAAAGAAGGGCCACAGGAAGACAAACAAGGACACTGGAAAGTGGTGTGATTTCCACAAAATCCCCTGGAACAACACTGATGAATGTCACTCAAAATAGTCATTGGTGGCCAAGATCAAAGACAAGAAGTCGAACCCTAATTCAGAATATGATTCAGAAAATAATGGGAAAAGATAGATCATCAACGTAAAACCCACTGCTACTGTCACGACTGCAACAATTCAACCAGAAGAACCAACAGATATTGAAGAGGGGGAGCACCTTTTTCATTCAGAGATGTGGGTGAAGGGTACCCCACTGCATTTTATTGTTGATAGTGGAAGCCATAAAAACCTCATCTCAGCAGAGGTCATCAAAAAAATGGGATTGTTGACAACACCACACCTACAACCATATAACATCGGGTGGATTTTCCAAGGATGAGATCTTTGTGTCATCTAGTAGTGTCAATTTTCATACGACATCCAACCCTTCAAGGATGAGGTATTATGTGATGTTTCCCCGCTGGATGTATATGATGTTATTTTGGGCCAGCCATATATGTGGAAGCACCATGTTATTTATGAGTCTCAATCCCGTAGTGTCATTGTTACTCTGGGGAGTCATCTCTACAAGATACTAGAAGTAGTTCCAACGACTGTCCCACCTAAACAGTGTTGCAAGGTAGTATCTCATACTACAAAATTCAGCTTCTTCACAATTTGTTCAAAAGGTGAACAGAAGGGCACTGCAACCATTGCAGCCTTAGTCCAATAACCTTCTATCTAGCAGAAGTAGTTTGAAAATATTGAAGCAAAGGACAAATATTCCTTCTACACAGATTCATCTCATCAAGTTCTCAACAACCTCCCACAAACCAAGCATCGCAACTTCTCCAACAAGGTAAGCATCTCACCAAGGTTCAGATTTAGCACATGCTCCCCCCTACCCTTCGAGAAATCAACGCAATGGAGAACATTTATTCCTAAGGAGAGAGGATTGATCCAGGTGGATATCAATGGCCACCCACCTATTCCACTGGCTCAAAATAGAGTTTTCCACCTTGACAGTTTTTTCAGTCCCAAACTTCTGAGGCTGTTTTGAGGCCCTAAATGACGTTTTTGGGGGACTTAGGGCCCAGGAGATTACTCAAAGGAACCTTTTGGACCAGTAGGAATGTGTTATTCTCAGCTAGACCTTTCCAATGGTGTATCGAACCCCCCAAATGGAGATCGTATGCAAATGTTACGCCCCCGGGAAGTTGACGTATCACCTACCCCCATCGGGGCCCACAAACATTTTGGCTTTTCATCTTTCGAGGTTAGGGTTTTGGATTTTTCCTTATGTTAAAAATGCCTTTAAAGCCTCATTTTAACAATAATATTCTTGCAAATATGAGTATCTGTCACATCTCTTCTCAAAGATAAGCTACCACCATTCTAGCAAGTCTTTCACTCTATATTTCTACAGTTTTGTACATTTCATTCATTAATAGAGAAACATCTTATTTCAATGGTAAACCAGAGAGAACCCAAATGCCTGCAATAATGACACCAACAAAAGCGCTTAGAGCATATGATACAAAGAAGGAGAAGGAGATTACATAAATGTTCGATTCAAATGGGGAGCTTATGTTTTATGATCCAGAATTCTTCGGCACCTATGTTAAGAAATTTCCCATTGGGATGAGAAGGAAATCTATATTTTATGGGATCCCCTATTGGGAGCATCTTAAGATTGCTCACTTACAAGATCCCATGCATATATTTAAAAATGTGTCATCTTCTTTATGGAGGCACATATCATCGAAAGAAAGTGACACATTGGTTGTGTGGAGAGATATTATTTCTTCAAAAACTAAATAGAAACATTGGCCAAGACAAGAAAGTATAGGAGAGGTTATTCCCTCTTGGTCTTTCAGAGACAGTGATGTCCCATGGATTTTGAAGAAAGAAGATCTTTCTTTGGAAAAGGAAGTTATATTGGGTGTGAAGGTGCATTTTTTATATGGGTCTTCCCTACAACGTTGCTTCACAGTGCGTCAATACCATTTGTTGGGGTTGAAATAACATGACCATTTGAACCTTCTAAAGGTACAACATATGTCAAAAATATGATTTTATTATTTGTAATTTTTATTTTTATGCCATGGGATAAAACATAATTAATTTTATATTTGTTTACTTTGTAGTATCATTATCCTCTGCTCGTGCATGGGTGTGTGAACCATGACTTCTCCCATGACCTAAGGCATTCCATATCTAAATTATATGCATTTGTACGTTGGATCATATCAAAGAAGATTCATATAGCTATAATTCCATGGTAGCGTCAAGAGATAGTTGGGATTGTTTGTATGTTTGAGAAGGAACTACCGTCGAGTTTCATGGACTTGCAAGTTCATCTTCTAATTCACCTAGTAGATGAGCTTGAATTATTCAAGGTGGTATCCTCTCGTTGGATGTTTTTTTAGAGAGGTACATGAAGAAATTGAAAGGATTTGTTCGTCAAAGGGAAAAACCCAAGGGGTTTATGGAAGAGGGGTACATATCATATGAATCTTTCTATTATGCCAGTGTGTACATCAAGAAGATTGAAAACACACCAAGTGCAGTGATTTGGGACGATGAAAGGGATGAAGACAAAAGAGAATAGGAGCTTCTCCAAATGAATGGAAAAAGGCGCTTGATAAATAGTAAGTGACTTATCGTTTGTCGAATTTATACACAGTAACTATTCACACTGGACTTCATAATGTATATTTTCATTATATCATATGTACTATATGTTGGTTTGATTTCATGAATACATCAGTGAATTCAGAAATTGATTTCATCAATAAATTCATTCTTTACAATTCGGAGGCAACACAACCATGGGTCACATTGTACGAACAGAAGAGGAGAAAATGAGAAAGTGATAGGAAATAATTCAGACGGTTGAATGGTAGAAGCATGCCTTATCCTAATCATTTAAAAGAAAATATGCAATGATATGCCCCAACAGTTGGGTTGCTGACAAAATTAGATAGAAATATGGTTCATCTGATCATTACCCGCGTGAAGAAGAGGATGCACTAAACATAGGGATTAGTTGCATCAACTTGGTAATAATATTTTTGTGTACATAATTTTTAACTTCGTAATGCACATTTGAATTGTAAGTACATATATATTATTTTATATCTTGATGGTTAGGTTATTAGACACATATTGACACTGTGATTTGTTCATTTTTTATTGGTGCATTTGTTCCCATCTATGTGATCATATGGACATCATTTTCGCACAGAGGATGCCTATGATGGACACATGACACAAGACTGTAGAGTGGAAGTCGTGTTCGACCAATCTATTCATGCTAGCCACCACGATTAAAACACCATATAGGGGAAGTTAGGTTACATTAGAAATATACAAGATATCATTCGAGTGGACTCTCTTCTTTCCAATGTGTTATTTATAGGTGCAAGTGGTGGGAGACCTTTGATCAGAATAATGTAAAGGAAGATAGTGATAGTGGGATGATATGTATCAACTCTAAAAATATGTGGGATGAAGCTAAGGAGCTTTATGTTTTCCCAAAAAAATGCAACCAAGTGTTTTTTTACCCAGATGTGTTGGATAGGGATTGGTGGTTTGTATTGAGACACAACCCTAGATCAAAACATATTTTTGAAAACAACAATATTATCATGCCAAGAAAGGAAGATAATGAGGGTGATGAAAACAAAGAGTGATATGTATGTTTTATTTCATCTTTAATATTGTTGTTGTATATTTTTGTTATATTATTTATTTAGCTAATTATATTGTTTTTTATTCATCTTCCGACAAAGGAAATGTTAAGTTAATTATAATAAATCTTTGAACAATTTTAGTTGGTTAACATTCAGTTTGATGTGTAATGTGTTTGTCTTTCAAATTATTTGTGATTGAATGGAACGTTTTTTATTTGAACATATTTATCTATCATTGCATATATTTAAAAATGTTTCATCTTCTTTAAGTATTTCCAATTGTGAAATCCTGAAAAATGTTAAATGTTCAGTTGAACTTTTAATGGGATATGGAATTTTATTTTTTATGTTGATATAATTAAATGTAATGATATGGTTGATATGCATGTTTAATAGTACAACATTTTTGAGGATGTGTTAACAAGATGATTCAAAAAATGAGTTTATGTTCATTTATTTTGTAGATTTAAAAGTAAGATTAACAAAAAATGTGGTTTATAATTAAAAAATTAAAATAATAACATGATTTTGTGATAACTTGGTTTTTAACTAAAGCAGTGTTTGTTAGTTTACATACTTTTATCATTGCTTTTGAAAATATTTATAAAATTATGCCCCCAATGTTGAGTAAAACCATAATTAATGAAGTAATATTTTAAAATTTGATAGCAATCAACTTACGAAATAATGACAAAAATAACAATAGGAAGATTTGCATCCACAAAATTTTAAATCCAATAGAATGCTTATCATTGGAGACCATAATTTTTTTACAATAACAATTTTTAGTGTAGAAGAGTCTATTCAAAAAGAGTAATTAGTACAATGGAAAATAATATTTATTCATATGTAATTTGTTTTTTGAAAAAAAAAATTAGTTAGAATGAATATGTATAATGAACTATCTATGCAATTATAGTTTCAATTTTATAATTATACTTTCAACGATATTGAACTTTGTAATTTATAAAAATAAACATGATAATGATAACCATCTTATAACAAACATAAACAACATCTAAAATACACATTTATATTCGTTGGCTAACATCATCTAATTATATATACCTCTAGCACATATAAACGTCATTAATTAGCTAGCACACATATCTAATAATTTAACAGGGCATCATCATTTTGATCACATCTAACAAAAGACAAGCATTTTCTAACATCATCATCGTACACATCTAACAAATATCATTTAACATACACATATATCAATCACATTTAACATTAAACATATCTAGCATGAGCTAAAAATGTACACATCAACATATAAATTAATTAAGTATATCATCATGATCAACAAGAAAAATGCACATCTAATGAACAATGTAATTATAACATACACATCTATCAAGCACATTCAACATCCAAAACCAACATGACCTAACAATATACATATCAACATCAACATATAAATTAAGTACATCATCAACGTGATCAATAGAAAAAAAAAACACCACACACACACACACATATACATATCATGGACAAGTCAAATAACTACTATAACATATCTCGTCCAGCCGATGGCATAATCTGCATATCTACAACAATAGTGGAGGCCTGGTCTGTAGTGGAAGATGATGGATGATGAATAGGTCCTACCTGCTCATCTAGGTGAGGTGAAAGAGGAGGATGAGGAATATGTGTTGCCTCCTCATGATCTGGGTGAGGTGAAGGAGGATG
>ML796642.1:0-21566 GCA_009831015.1 Picea engelmannii
GGGTTGTCGGCTACGGGAAAATCTTAATAATGTGTTAACTTGATACTTTGACATGAAGAGTCCATGAGGGTAAGTCTGATAGGATTGTAGGTTTGTATTTCAAAATAAACATGGAACCCTTTATATCATAATGCATGAACCTAATTTTCACAAGGGTCAATATCAAATATATTAAAGGATCACTACAACAACAAACTAGTCAATTTCCACAAATATTTTCAGGATTTCAAAGGTCATAAACTTGCAAAGGCATTTTGACGGTCCAAACAACATTTTTAGGGGGTTGAAATTTCAAGAAATGTTTGTACCTTAAGTATTTACAGTGTTTGTGGATGAAATGAAATAAATCAGTAAGAGCTTTCTAACTAGATATTCCAAGAACAAAATAGAGGTCGTATGAGAAAGTTATAACTAAAACAATACAAGGTATAAATTAGGTACCGATTTACTTCCAGAGGGCATAAATCCTTGCTCATAAGTCAGTTTGGGGCACATGAGCATTTTATGGAAACCTCATGGACCATAGAAGACAACTATAGAATCAGAATTGGAATCTGGGTACCTAAAAATTTACAAGATGGAAGAGAAGAGACATGTAGCATAGAGGGATAAGTGAGAAAACAATCTAAATGTTTGCAGACTGTAACTATCATCCAGAAGCTCAGATTTGGGAAAACATGCAGTCACTAGAAAGACGAATCAGATAGGAATATGTCTAAAGAATCATAATTTGACTTAGTGCATTGTGTTATTCATGAATTGAGATGAAAAATGTCATGTAACCTAATTAATAAAATATTTTGAAAAATGCCTAATTATAACAATGTTGTTGTATACACATTATTTCTTTATTAGAGTTATGAAAAACAAACATATATGGTTTCCTATGTCAAGAATAGAGATATGGAGGTTGACCAAGGATTTGATAGTCATGCAGATGAGGTCATAGGCTTACATTTCAACATGGGAAGTTAGGAGTGGATGCACTCCTATGGAGAGACTCCACTGAAGAAGAAAGGCCCGACATGATGGGAATCCGATGAGACATGTGGCAGCTGCCATATTAGTGCCACATCAAATGGAATGAGTGACAAGGAACCACGTGGGTGACACGTGGTGATGAGGTACATTTGTGCACCAGAGACTCGAAAGCTTTAGAAGGTTATAACTTTGAATCCAGAGATCAGAATTGAGCATGGTTACAGTCATTGGAATTCTATCGACAATAAGAGTTAATCTATGAGGTTTATTTAGAGAGATGAATCACTTGGTGAAATAATAATTTTGACACCCCATCAACCTAAGTGAGGATTAGGGTGTCATGTTTGTTACAAGTCTCTCTTTTTTATTTGTGTTTTCAAAGTAAATTTGAGGTGTTTGAGTGTTTTTGGTTAGCTTGCTTATTGATGAGATACTTTTTCATGGCGAGTAGTAACTTGGGATGCATATCCAACATGTCTTTTCAAATCCAGTAGTGTGTCTTTGTTCCCTTCATGTTCAATTTACATGTGTTGAAAAGGTTTTTTGTTCCTATATTTTTTTCCAAGTTTTGTTTTTTATCATGTATAGACATTGGAGTGTGCTTGGTAGCATCACTATCAATATCATACATCCTTTATCTTTCCTTCCATTGGTTTGATTTTCATATTTATCTTCTTTATTACATTAAGAAAATCTTGCTTTTCAGAAGAAAAACAAAGTGTTAGGGTCTTGTTTACTTGGTTGGTTGTGTCTTGAGTGGTTAATGATAGAGTGTGAGGCTTCCTTTGTGGTTCAAAAATACGAAAGAGGAAAACTATATCTTCCTTTCCTTTACATAACATTCATCAAAGAAGAAAAAATTGCATTTTTTACATTTTCATTCTTTGTCTTTCTTTGGGTTTGGAAAGAGTCTCAAACATTACTGAAGTTTCATTCATTTCCCTTGAGTAATCAATACATTAAGAATAAAAAAATATTAATTTAAATTAATAAGACCATTTTCTTCATACAAAACCAACACTAGATTAGGATTTAGGGCCTTGGTGTAGGATTAGAGAGTAAATTTTCCAAGGCCACAAAACTGAAAGTAGAAATCACTAGTGAGTGCATAAACCCATTGTCACAATGAGTGTTCTAGGAAGATTCACTAACACAAGAGTTAAGAATGAGGTCGCATTGGGGAAAGTAGGGTGATATCCCCTCTCTTCTTGTCTTGGTGTATGTTGGAATACTTGGACTACAACATTTATGGGGGTTTCAGAAGTGCCACACCTACTTGAGAGGTAACAACTTTTGAAACTCCAGGCTCAATTTCCCTACCCATACATGTGGTCCAACCTTCAAATATTCAACTAGTAATTGATTGTGAGGTGGTAACCATGGTGGCATTTCCTAGGTATATATAGAGGTGACTATGGGTGGGAAGTTCCTATGGTACCTGGGGAAGATGTCAAATCTATGTATTAGTTTCCGTAAAGAGTTCCAACCTTAATAAATGTAAATTTCACTAGTAAGGGCTATTACATATGGGTTATTGTAATTGTTCCTCAAACCTTTTCTATCCAAAATTTTGGGTACTTGACATCCCCTGGAGGGTTAGTTTTTGGAATTCCCCTTGATCTATTGGTTTTCATGTTGATAGCCTAGATTTTCTAGGGATGTGCTCTTTGGTTCTACATCTGATTCAGCCATAATTTGATTGTTTTTTATTTTCAAAACAAACTTTATTCACCATGATGGACCAACTACTACATCGTTCCCGTTGTGATCAAGTAGGATCTGGAACGCTCATAGAGGTCCAGGAAGATCCAGAATGCTCACAGAGGTCTAGGAGGGATCCAAAAATGCTCAAAGTTTGATCGGCTCAAATGTTCTAGAAAAGGACTTCATTGCATAGAGCTCGGGGATAGATTTCCAATGGCACAAAAATCATCTCAAACTGAGTTTGTATGCTCAGAGAAAATTTTCTTTGAGAAAACTGGTAGCTTTAGGTATGAAGAACAAGGTAGGGTTAGTTCTTCAAAATGTAGAATGATTGCTTTAGGAAGCTACCAGCTAAAGATGACTATAGTCAGTGCGTAATATATAAGACTTTCAATGGAACTATGATTGGGAAAAAAATCCAGATGAAAATTATATGTATCATATGTGGATGCTAGGTGGGAAAGCCATATGTAATACATGATAATGCTATCTCATAGGTTCATATGGATATGAAAAGAATGGGAAAATGGAAGTATGTTTTTTTAGAATATGAAAGAGGTTGGATCTGGTATCAGGAATGAGCAGAGGGACTTGAAGACAAAATGTTATGTCAAGAATAACTCACAACTTGATCAAAGGTCAAGACTAAATAATATTAAGGTATGATTCTAGGTGCAACCATGAAGGCTTGGGGATCCACTACAAAAACAAATCCATACATGTTAATGAGAATGCTCAGTGGAATCTGGGGGTAAGAGTAGACCATTAGGGGATGAAGTAATGAAGTTCGATTCACTTTGGAGGTTACGAAGGTACATAAAATTAAGTACCTTATGGGAATAATTGTTCAAAAATGAATGGTAAGTTCAAGTGATAGTGGTTTGATAAAAAGGACCTTGTGTATACATGGATACAAGTGCAACCCCTCCAACGATAAGTCATACAGTTTTGGGGGTATTACCTCCATTATTGTGATCAGAGTAGTGCAGTGGAAGCATGGTGTGAATGTTAGAACTTCATGGGTGAAGTAATGAAAAACTTGTATGCTAAAAGTGCTAGGAGGTGTATAAATCAATACACTATGTGCATATTGGTTCTGGAGGTATGTAACCATACTTATGGGGAAATAATGTTGGAGAGTTGGTTGTCATTGATGTCAACCCTTGGAGAGTGATATTAGAGATTGATGTCAACCCTTGGAGAAGTCTGGAACCCCTAGAGACGTGGAAAAGATCGTTCAATAGCTGGTTGTCGTTTTAGAGGTCTACCATTGATATTGACACATTCTTAAGGTATACACTTGGTATATGGTAGCACATGGATAAGATACAACTCTTGGTGATGATGGTACTTGGTTGAGGTACACCATTGGTATTAATTGTTTAGCATATCTTATGGTACATTGTGTATGGCATGATATGGTATATCATTGATGAAATGGTATAGGTTTGTGTATGGTTGATGCACTTGTTATGGTATAGATTGTGGTATAGGTTGATGTACATGGTTGATGTGCATTTTTTGGAACATGGTATGGTACAGGTGTTGATGTACATGATTGATTCATGGTACAGGTTGGTACGTGGTATCGTACAAGCACATATATTGTGATGGTATGTTGGTGAATTCAGTACATGCTTGGTAGAGTCACGCGTTGGTGATGGTGGACATATGGTTGAGAGGTTACATTGGTATATGATCCATGTGAGAGGATCCAATGGAAGGTTGGTAATGGAACCCACAATTGATTAAGGAATAACTACATGGAGGTCAATATACTTGTAGGCAAGACTATCATAGATGGATAGTATGTGTCATGCCATTTCCGATGATATATGGTACACCATGTATTTCCTTACAGTTGGGGAGATCTGGCTTTATGAATTTGGAGGACCCTCAAGAATATTCTAGAATCCTCTAGAAGGTCATCAAGAAGCTTGACCAGTCAAAGTGGTTGCAACAAGGGATTAATTATTGAAAGATTAATTAATTATCAAAAAAGATTAATTAGTTATTGTAAGTATAATTAATTATTGCAGGGATAATTAATTATTGAGATTGGTTGTCATTGATATCAACCCTTGAGCAAAGTTGCATGTCAAAGTAAAGTGGCAATAAAAAAAATATAACAGGATGCATGTGAGTTTCATGTGAGTTGCATGCCATCATGAGTTGCATGGCATTAGCATGTCATTATGATAGTTCGCTTTAAAACACAGAGAAGAGTCAATTTTACATAACGTATGTGTATTCACTTATGAGAATATTGGTTGGAGATCAGAGGCAGTGAGTCGAAGACAGAGAAGTCAAGTGAAATAAGAAGTTTGCAAGAGCCAAGAGTATGCAGAAGGGGCTAAACATGTAGCGTGAAAGCGGCTCTGCTAGGGTTTGGAGCAACAACAAGCTAGGGTTTGACATTCACAGTCACAATAGAGGACAACATGGTTACCAAAGGGGGTGGTAATGGAACCACCTCATACAAACAGGTAGTGGTGGACAGGGGGAAAGGCTCATGAGGTGTAGGTCTCAAGGAACCAATGAAAATCATCTCGGGATCAAGACCGGAAAAGAATCAGGAGAGTAACCAGGAAAAAGGGATTGCATTGGGGAGGAAGCCAAATAAACCCAGAATGGTGCGCAAGAACCAACGAACCCCAATGGGGTAGAAGGGTGAAACCCGTGTAAACCTAAAACAACAATGATACCCAAGGTGATACTAGAAGATCCACAAACGCAACTCTTCAGGGACCAAATGAAAACAGATGCACTAATTTGCAAGTTCATTGGTTTGTGGCCCACAGAAAGAACGTTGCGCAACTGGATAAAATATCAATGGAAGCCAAGCGGAGAAGTGGAACTCCACCTATGTTCGAAAGGCTTCTTCACAACAATATTCATGAACCTAGAGGATAGGGATAAAGTCTTTGAGGGGGGGCCATACTTCCACGCCTCAATAAGACTGTACATGCGACCGTGGAAGGAAAATTTCTCCCCAGAGAAAGAAACCTTAAAAAATGTACCTGTATGGCTGTGGATTTACTCCTTGCCTCTACACTATTGGATACCATCCACATTTGAAGAAATCAGGAACAAACTTGGAAAATATGTGAAGACATCGAAAGAAACCCTAAGAGGGAGATATACATCCTATGCAAGAATCTGTATAGAGACAGATGTTTCGAGGGAACTCAGAAGCCATAAACATGGAATTCAAGGATGAGGAATGGATACAAATAATCGATTACAAGTAGATGCCTTGTAGATGCATAAGATTCCATGAACATGAACACCTTATCAGAGAATGTCCTCTCAATAAATAAGAAGAAGAAAAAAAAACCAAAATACAACATGATGAGGATGGGTTTACAAATCCGAACCACAGAAATAAAGAAAACAAGAAACCAAGTAAGGCCCCAATAGGAAGAAATCTGGAAGCCAAGACTAGAACAAAAGGGCGGGACAAGACCAACAAAGGGGAAGAAGGAGGAAGGGAAAAGGAAAAAGCTAAAGAAACTAGGGAACAAACAACAAATGAGAAGACAAATAGTCCAAGAAATAAGATGGAACATGGGGGTAGCACAACTCCTATGGATCGAAAAACCAGAGATGCCAACACCCCCATGCAGGAGGCAGATGGAAACAGTGAAAGGACACCAAGCGAGGTAGGTACAGAATATCCTGATCTCAGAGATATTGTGGAAAGGGAAGGAATAGATCTCCCAAACATACTGGAGCAATGGAAAAGGTAAGGCGTAGATAATGTACCAGCGGAGCAACTAGATCATATCCAATACATATTCCTCCTAAGGGAGGAAGCAAAATCTAGAGGGCTCAAGCGCACACACTGGGAGATAGGACACCTAGGAATCAAAGTAGGTGAGGGACAACCACAACTCTCACCCAAGCAGAAGAGAAGGAAGAAAGGCATGAAATCAAATAGTGTAGCCCTACAGAAACTAGGAGCTCTACTGATAAACTCAGGTAAGACCAAAAATCTCTTTCCCAAATCCCCCCCACATGTTTAAATGAAGATTATAACATGGAATATAAGAGACATAAACAACCCATGAAAGCAAAGAATCCTTAAAAACAGACTGAGTAAGGAACAATCGGACCTCTATTTCATCCAAGAGACAAAATGCACTACAAACATAATGGAAACAATCGACAAAAAATAATGGAGTAAGTACAAGATGTTGGTTGTCGAAGGACAATAGATGGCAGGAGGCATTCTCAATTTGTGGAACCGACAAGTGATGAATCTACTAGCAGCCGAAGCCACCAGACATACACTATCGGTTAACATGAAAATCATAGGTAACATAGAGGTGATTCTATGCACTAATGTGTATGGACCCCAGATGTTGGAGGAAAAGAGAAGAATGCTCCTAGACCTAGAAAACCTAAAATCCCATTCCAACAACCTCCACTGGATCCTGGTAGGGGACTTCAACATCATCACAACACTTGTGGAGAAAAAAGGAGGCATGAGGATACTGGATAGAGATGTGAAATACTTTTAAACTTTCATTGACAGAATGGAGATGGTGGACATCAGAACCAGTAATGGCCAGTTCACCTAGAACAACAAATGGATCAATCAAAATCAGGTAGCGACAAGGATATACAAATTCTTGGTGTCAGAGTCCATCATTTTTCAGGGATTAACTTTAGATTGCAACATCCTTCCCTAGGGGGGTTCCAACCACTGGCTAATCTAGTTGGAGGCAAACTTCCAGACCACACAGAAGAACAAACCTTTAGATTTGAGAAATTTTGGATCGAACATCCCACCTTCAAGGAGAACATCAACCAATGGTGGCGAGAGGAATAACCAGAGCAAGGGACAAGGATTTTCAAACTATATAAGAAACTCAAGTACATCAAACATAAACTCAAGGAGTGGAACAAGGAAATCTTTGGAAACATAAACCATGAGAAAAAAAATATTGAAGACAGAATGAGGAAACTCTAGGAAATATGCATAGATGAGGGATATACAGAGGATCGGAAAAGGGATGAGATCCAAATGACCCAAGAATGAGACTCTAGATGCCAATAGGAAGAGACTCTATGGCGCCAAAAGTCCAAAATCAGGTGGCTAAAGGAAGGAGAGCGGAATACCAAGTTTTTTCATAGAACAACCATTACCAGAAGAACCCACAACAAAATCCTAAAAATTTGGGATCAGGATGGGATCAAGAGAGAATCCCACAAGGAGATTGAAAATATATTGGTAAATCACTTCCATGGGATAGCCTAGGAACCTAACCAAGACCAAACAGAGGCCATACAAAGGATAACTCGACACATCCCCTGGCTAGTTACCGAGGAACAAAATATCAATCTAAACAATCCCATAGCTAAGGAGGAAATAGACCAAGTGGTCCAGGAGACACCCAACGGAAAATCCCCAGGTCTAGATGATTTCACAGTGGAATTCTTCAAAGCCTACTGAGAAGTGGTCAAACATGACATTTATAGGGTGGTGGAAGACTCCAGATGTTCGGCCTCCATTCTGAAAGCACTAGATGCCACAATGATTACTCTAATCCCCAAATAAAATGAAGCAAGGACCCCAGACTGCTACAGACCCATAGATTTATGCAATGTGGTTTACAAGATAATCTCCAAGGTCATAGCCAATAGATTGAAACCTCTCCTACCCACACTGATTTCACAAGAGCATGAGGGTTTCGTATAAGGGTGACAAATTTTGGACAACATCATCCATGCCCATGAGCTGATACACACACTGAAAGTCCAGTGGAGAGGGGGGATGATAATCCAACTTGACCTAGATAAGGCTTATGACAAAATTAGCTGGCATTATATGGTCAAGACTCTGGAAGCCTTTGGCTTTGCACGACACTGGATCAACTGGATTGTCAACTTAGTCTCAACGACAAGTTACTCGCTCTTAATAAATGGAGCCCTAGCCAAACCCTTCTGGCCTTCAAGAGGAATTAGACAAGGAGACTTGCTATCACCCTTCCTATTCATTCTGATTATGGAAGGACTCAGTAGAAGCATAAAAAGCACAACAGTAGCGGGAGAAATAACAAGCATCAAACCTTTCAAAAACTGCCCTACATCCACGCACCAACAGTTCATTGATGACACCTTACTCCATGGCACACCCACGGTCAAGGAAGCAAAAGCCTATAAAATAATCTTAGAATATTTTGGGGAAGCCTTGGGTGCGGAGATCAATCACTCCAAATCCATGATCGAATTCTTCAATAACAACCCTGCAATTCAAAGAAACTTGGCAAACGTTTTGGGGTTTGAACGAAAAACACTCCCAACGAAATACTTGGGAATCCCCCTGACGGACAGAGCATGCAAAATGACAATGTGAGAAGGAGTGATCAAAAAACTATAGGACAGGGTGAAAAACTGGACTTACAGATCCCTCAACCTAGCAAGGAGACTTATTCTGACCAAAGTTTTTTTGCAAGCAATTCCGACCTATATGATGTCAGTTTTTCTCGCTACTAAAGGAATAGTACAAAAATAAGAGCTATACAAAGGGAATTCAGATGGCGAGGAGTGGAAGATAAGAAAAAATGGGCCTCAATGGCCTAGGAGAAGGTTTTCAAACCAAAATTCAAAGGAGGCCTGGGGTTACATGACCCACAAGTAACCAACGAAGCGTACGGGGCGAAACTCTGGTGGAGATGGGTCAAAGAAAAATCATCTTCATGGGAAAACCTATGGAAGGCCAAATACGCCCCGGACATCAACAACCAGGATCGAATTCATTTTATGGGCACAAGGGAGGGATCAACCATCTGGAATCTATCCTGGCGCAACAAAACCTGGATCCAGAAAAACAACTTCTAGGAAGTGAGGAATGGTAAAACAACTAGATTATGGGAGGACAAGTGGCAATAGGAACCCAGAATGGAAAATCCGGACAGGGAGGAACTCCAACAGGAAATACCATGCAAGGCAGAATCAAACTCCATCACTACTGGAAATAAGAAAATGATCGCAACAGATGGAGGATCTGGGACAAACTCAATCCACAAAATAGAGACCGGATCACAACAATAACGAAAGAGGTGGAGGAGGAATTGGGGAAAAGGAAAATTGTAGTCTCAGAAGAAGAGGACCAATTAAGATGGGGCGGGAAAAAGGGTGGGGAATTCAACCTAAAAGAAGCTTGGAATTACATTACAGACCAGGACCAAGAAGATTTGGTGCAACAGTGGGGAAATATTTAGGGCAGCCCCCTGTGGCCAAAAATCAAAATATTCAAATGGTTCGTACTTCACAGCCAAATTCTAACCTCAAAAAAACTAAGGAAAAGGGGTTTCATAGGCCCATCACGATGCCACCTCTGTCAAGCTAAGGAAGACACAACAAATCACCTCCTCAATGAATGTAATTACACAACATAGATCTGGGATTGGGCTGCATGCATCTTTTTCCAGTCCAATAGGACCCGAGGTAACATCAGCGCAACCATCACCAACTGGAAGGAGAGTTATAGAAAAAATGAAATGGTGAACCTTTTTTGGAATATCATGCCAGAGATGATCATATGGGCAATATGGAAAGAAAGGAACATGCACATATTCAAGAATGAAAGCGTTCTGGAACGAAAACTCAAGGAAGCAATAATCTCACAAATACGAGAAACGATGCAGAGCCGCAATTGCCAAATTGAAAAAGCGCAACTCACAGGCCAGGAATCCTGCATCCTAGAATACTTCCACCTAAAAGACAGGCGCAACAACACACTAGTAGGAAAACCACCACAACTCCAAATAGGAGAGTGCAACTGGACACCCCCTCCGGCAAAGTTCCTCAAGTTGAATTTTGACAGGGCGACAAAAGGAAACATAGGAATGATAGGGATGGGAGGGGTAATCAGAGATAGTGGTGGTAACATAATCTGACTGTACGCTGGGAGTATGGGAAATTCAACCAACAACGCAGTGGAATTTGGAGCCCTGGAGCTCAGTCTCAAAATTCTAATTCGCAAAAGGATGATAAACACTATCATGGAAGGTGAATCCACCTTGGTTATAAACACGGTGAAGAGACTCCAAAATGGCACCAGGGTGGGAAAGGTTCAAAGACACTAGTGCTTGGCACACTCCCTACAAAAAATCCAGGAGAATATACAAACGGTGAACACAGTGGAGTTGTGCTGGGTACACAGGTCAGCGAATGGCCTGGCGAACAGAATCGCCAGCAAGGGGGTTAGAAAGGAAGGAACATAACTAGACACTACCTGGATCAACATCCCGAATGGACAATTTAGAATAGACTACATCCAACTAGTGACAAAATATTGTGATGGCATCGTAAGCAAGGAAGGTCACATCGAGGAGGGAAGCGCAAGGCATGAAGGACCTAGGCAGGATATGACTTCCCAACACTTGACCACCAATTACAATGCAGGGTTAGATTATACAACAGGTGAGGGTATGACAACAAGGTCATGTCAAAAATAAGAATTGCGGGGAAAGACCGTGGGAAAGTATAGATGACAAACAATAAACAACGAATGACATAAGACAAGAGGGATTGACATAGACCAGTATCGATACACCAAGCTAAAGAACATGTATGGGGAGTAGCACAATAGGATATCTAGCGAGCAGGGGCAAGAGCCCGCATAGGGTTAATGGTCGAGTCATCATGATAATGCATATTATGACAGGGAAAAAGGATGGGAAGGTTCACCTCTATGGGTAGACCATGATTGGAAGGATGAGCTCGCAGCAAGGGAAGTTCAATAAGAGAAGCAACAACATAAATAGATTCAAACAAGCAAAGCGCAACTACAGGGGCTACCATAGAAACAAGGGTAGGGAAAGGAGTAACCCTTGTGTAGACAGGAACAGGTTGAGAATCCAGCAAAGGAGCTGCCATAGACCATATAGGATGGTGTGAATGAAGCAAACACACAACAAAAGAAACCCCCTGGGGAAGGAAAATCCGAACAGTCCTCGATGGGTTTCAAGGATGGAGCAGGTAGCAAAAGACATGGAGGCCACCTTTCATACTCCGGCTTCACCAAAAGGAAAAGTGACCATAACCCGGTGGGAAAAGGAAATAAAATAAAAACGCAAGGGAAAAGCATGAGAAGCTCTGACTCAGGAAGCGAACTGGATAACTGACCTGGGAGCCACGCAACCCAGGGAAACACTCTACCACAAAACGGTGGAAATGTCATGGCTAACAAAGATGATGATCGACAAAGTGAACTCAGAAAGGGAAAATGCCATACTGGAGGACAACAAGGAACATAAGAAATTGTTGAAAGAAATCTTGAGTCGCCTCAGTAGTTTGGAAACCATTACCAAACTGCTAGCTGAGATCAAGAAGGACCAAAAATCCAAGACAGAGTAGTTGGCTGCGTAATTCCACCTCTACCTATGCTACGTCCATCACATGGACATCATGGAAACTGATGGAGATGGAGCGCGAGCACATATCATAAAGACTCGTACAATCTACCAAAAGGAGGAGAACAAGGTCCAGGACCATGAAGGAAAGAAACACATTATTGTCCTGGACTAGTGTCTGGTTAGTCTTATGTCATGTCATTATGGTCAGTTTAGTGTCAATCTCAACTTTTGTATTTTTTTCATGTATGATGTGCTTATTTTTTCAAAAAATGGATATGGTAGGACTGGGTTGGTTTCCCATGGTGGCAGTCCAGTCATACCCCTCGTTTTATTGTAGAAAACACAACTCGAGAACCTCTGGTCTGGTTTCCTTTTTGGCATACCAGGGAGTCACCCTCTTTTGTATCATAACCCTCCTTTAGTAATACATGAACTTGCACTCACTTATATAAAAAAATGAGTATGGAGAAGGGGTCTCATACAAGGATTCCTTGAGTATATCCATGGGTTTCATGAGTAAAAGTGTGGACATCCATGGCCTGCAGTGATGAAAAGTGTGGATACCCGTGGGTAGACAGTACACATAGTCACTGACCTATGAGGAAAAATCTAGAAGATCAGGGATCTGGAACTCTGTTCACCATCAGGGTAAAGGTATGTATTCCTAAGTGTGTTAGGGAGTTATTCTGAAGAAATCAGAAACATGTATGTCTCGATGAGTTATAATCACTTGATTAGAAGAAATCCTTTGTGTATTTTAGTATGAGGTATGTGTGGTTGCAATCTTAATGACATATTGATATCAGTTGTGACAACACAGGTATCATGAACAACAACAACAATGGTTTATTAGTTACAGTAGTAGGAATAGTGACAAGGTTTTCTACATCTATATTTCAGGGCAGTTGGAAACAACAAGGAAAGGGGGTTGTATCCTCCTTCCAGTTGGAGACAATTAAATTAGGGAGTTGGAGCTTCCTTCAAGTTGCAACCTATAAATAGGCGGTCAAAGCCTCCTTCCAATTGTAGTTGCAGAAATAGGAAGTTGGTGCTTCCAATGAATGTACTCCTTTACAAATAATAAAAACATTATGTGGCTTTTACCCGCATTGGGTTTCCACATAAAACTTCGGTGTATTGTTTTTATGTGTTGTTTATGTATCGATTTGTGGTACTAATGCTATATTGAATTTTGATTGAATATAATTGAAGATTTATATTATGGTTAAAGAAAGAAAATTACTAATACTGATTCACTCCCCTCTTAGTATTCCAACAATTGGTATCAAAGCAGGTCCTTCAGGAAGCAGTCTAACAACTGAAAGGAGATCATGGAATACACTAATATTGGAGCACCAAGGTTTGATTGTCATAACTATACCTTGTAGAATAAAAGGATGAAAAACTTTTTACATGCACAAGGATTTTATGTTTAGAAATCAATAGTATATGGGTATACAACACCAACCACTTCCCCAAGCGACAGAGATGGAAAGAAACTCAGTGAAAACAACTCAAAGGCTAAAGGTACTATTCTGAGTAGTATAGTTGATTCACTATTTGTCATAGTTATGCATTGTGATATTGAAAAGGATTTTTGGGATAAACTCCAAAATATTTATGAAAGAGATGCCAAGGTAAAGGGAGCTAAGCTTAAAATTTTCATAGCTAAGTTTGAACAGTTGAAGATGAAGGACGATGAATACATTGCAGCCTACCTTCTACACGTTGATGAATTAGTTAATACTATTAAAGGATTGGAAGTAGAAGTCGATGACTCAGTGGTTGTTCAAAAGTAATTGAGGTCTCTTCCTATGAGATTTAATTCTAAAATGTCATCCCTAGAAGAAAGAGCAGATCTTGGTGTGTTGAGCATGGATGAGCTACATGGAATATTTATAGCTTATGAAATGAGAATAGAAAAGGAGAACCTAGTCACAAAGGAAACAACTTTCAAGGCATCCAATAAGACAAAGAAGAATCACAAGCAAAGTCAAAACCAAGTTATAGTTGCAATGATGATTCAGATGAAGATGAAGAGATGACTAACTTCGTAAGGAAATTAAAGAAAGGAACCGGTAAGTATAAAGGTATACTTTCATTGAAATGTTGAATTGTGGTGGTATGGTCATTTTTCCTCTGAGTTTCCTCACAGGAATAAAGACGATGATGAAGAAGAAGCTTCAAAAAGGAAAAAAAAATATAGAAAAGGAAAAAAGAGAAGAAACAAATTCTTCAAGAAAAGTTTCTACTCAAAAGAGGACATTTCCTCATCAGACAAGAAGGATAATGATAGTGACAGTCAGTCAAAAAGAGTACTCTTCATGGAAGTAGAAGATGATTCCAAAGAATAAGGTGAAGTCAATCTTAGAGCAAAGTTGATTATTGCATTATAAGAACTTAGAAAGGAAAGAAAGAAAAACAAGTCACTCAAGGAAGAATTAAAAATGAAAGAGGGATCTTAGAATTACAACTCTGAAGAAATAGAGTATATTATCATGAGTCTAAAAATTCAAATAGAAGAAGGCAAAAGAATTGATGAAATTCGTAGAATTCGGTTAGAAGAAAAGGAGAAACTTATTGGAAGCTTGGAAGTAGAAGTAGTCTCTTTAAGGAAATATATTCAAAAGAAATATATGCAACAAAAGAGTATCATAATATTGGATCGAATCATCAACAATCAAATATCATCAGATTATAAATCCAGAATAGGATACAATCAAGTACAAAATGACAAAGGGTTGAGCTCCAAGACAACAGAGCAAGAAGCATAACAAAGAATCTATGCATAGGTTGTCAAAGATTTTTTCAAGAAGGAAGAATGCATGCCCCCAAAGAAAAACATTCCATAAGTAAAGAAGACTCAAGAAGACAAATTCATAATGAGTGCATCACAAATAATATCATCTATTCCCATGTATCAAATATTCTTTTATGGTCATTGTTTTAACTATGATAATTTTGGACATAATTTTGTAAAGTGCAGAGCCTATCCCAAGAACAGAAGTAACAATGCATGGTACTTAAAATCTTATGAAGCATATAATAGAAACCAAAACAATTTTGGTTCATTGAGCAATGAAGTAGAAAGATACAAATGCCACAACTATGGACATATAGCTCACAATTATAGAAGCATGATGGATACCTCTACAAAAGAGAACAATGATATCATATATAATAAGATTTGGAAAAGAAAACAAGAACAGGTGAAAGAAGAACAGATGAATGAAGGAAACCCAAAAATCATACTCTCAGGATTTGTAGCAGTACAAGATCAGGATAAATCTACAATAAAAAAGGAATATGTCAGTTACAAAAATGTTTGGAGAAGAAATGAAAAACAAGAAGAACATGTCAATTAAAACTAGGTCCCAGAGATCGTACTCACAAGATTTGCAGCAACGCAAAATCATGTTGAATCCACATGCAGAAGGGAAGATGTTATAATCCAGGAAGAAAGTATCAGAATTAAGGAAAATGATAAAGGGGAAGACTACTCTGCATTAGAGCGGATATTTTTCTGAGCCATCTGGGTTGGATACTCCCATCTAATATTAATATTGAACAAGGGGGGTCTATGCAGTAGCTGTTACAGTTCAGAGATCTATCCTTTTGATAACATGAAGTGTTTCAGAGTGGTGTTACAATTGTTTGATTTAGAGTGGTTCAATGACAGATGGGTCACCATTGTGGACAATTGAGTAGAATAATCATGAACACTATGGGTCACATGGAAAATTATCGATTCATATGACACTTGGAAAGATTGGATAGATATATGTCAATGGATGAGAGCACAAGTTTAGGACAGATTGATTAATAGGCTAACTCAGAGACAATTGGATGTTTATTATAATGAAATATTTGAACGCTTAAACTTTGAATTCTTTTATATATGTTAGTGATTTACAAGAGGAAGCACCAATGGATAAAAACTATAAAAGGAAGCAGGTACATGAATACCTACATTTTATTTCCACGAAAACTTGCAGAGAATTAAAGGGGAGATAAATATTCAAAGAAGAGATCAAAAGAGTGAAGATAGGGAGAGTATCCCCAAGGAAATCTCAAATAGGTGGATCATCCCTAGAGAGATAGCTACCATTTTTCCTAGGATGTCAAAGGGAGAGAGAAGAAAAGAGGCATGAATACAAGGGGAGTATCCCCAAGTAAGATACCCTTTTCCATTGGTGTCAAACGGGGAGAGATAGAAACATTGATGAGGAGCGATGGTCATAGGGGGAGCATGAGCATGGTGGTTCCATGTCTAAGTATTGCCATCAATGTTGGTGTTACCATCAATGAAAAATGAGGATATTGTTGGATAATTGGTTTGGACAGTTGGTTTTCATTGATGTCAAACCTTGGAGAGTGATCTTAGATATTGATGTCAATCCTTGGAGAAGTCTGAAATCCCTAGAGATGTGGAAAAGATTGTTGGACAATTGTTTGTCGTGTTATAGGTCTATTGTTGATATTGACACATTGTTAAGGTATACACTTGATATATGGTAGCATATAGATAGGGTACATCTCTTGGTGATGATGGTACTTGGTTGAGGTACACCATTGGTATTACTTGTTTAGCATATCTTATGGTACATGGTGTATGGCATGATATGGTATATCATTGATGAAATGGTATAGGTTTGGTGCATGGTTGATGCACTTTTTATGGTATGGATCGTGGTACAGGTTGATTTACAGGTTGATGTACATGGTATGGTACAGGTGTTGATGTGGATGGTTGATGCCTGGTACAAGTTGGTACATGGTATGGTACAGACACATATCTTGTGATGGTATGTTAGTGACTTTGGTACATGCTTGGTAGAGGCATGTGTTGGTGATGGTGGTAATGTGGTTGAGAGGTGCCCTTGGTATATGATCCATGTGAGAGGATCTAGTGACAGGTTGTTCATGGAACTCGCAGTTGACCGACGAATAAAGACATGGAGATCAATATACTTGCAGGTAAGACTATCATATATGGATAGCACGTATCATGTCATTTTTAGTGATATATGGTACGCCATATAGTTCCTCATGGTTGAGGATATATGGCTCTGAGAAGTTGGAGGACCCTCAAGAATATTATAGAAGCCTCTAGAAGGTCATAAAGAAGCTTGACCAGTCAAAGTGGTTGCAACAAGGGATTAATTATTGAAAGATTAATTATTGAGAATAATTGTTGAAAGATTAATTAATTATAAAAAATGATTAATTAATTATTGCAGGGATAATTAATTATTGATATTGGTTGTCATTAATGTCATCCCTTGAGAAATGTTGCATGTCAAAGTAAAGTTGCAATAAATAAAAGATAACATGATGCATGTGAGTTGCATGCCATCACGAGTTGCATGGTACTTGCATGCCATTATGATATTCCCCTTTAAAACACAAAGAAGAGTCAATTGTAAATCACTTTTGTGTATTCACTTCTAAGAATATAAGTTGGATATATGGGGAAGTGAGTCAAAGATATAGAATTTAATTCAAGTAATAATTTTGCAAGGGAAGCGATTACGGAGAAGGGGTGTCATACAGGGATTCCTTGAGTATATATGTGGGTTTCAAGAGGAAAAGTGTGGAAATACGCAGCCTACAGTGAGGAAAAGAACATATATCCACAGGTAGATAGTACACATAGTCACAGACATGTGAGGAAAAATCCAGAAGATCAGGGATCTGGAACTCAGTTCATCTTCAGGGTAAAGGTATGCCTTTCTGAGTGTGTTAGGGAGTTATTTTGAAGAAACAAGGAGCATATATGTCACAATGAGTTATAAGAACTTGATTAGAAGAACTCTTTTTTGGATTTTGGTGTGAGGTATGGGTGATTGCAGTCTTGATGATATATTGATGTTAGTAGCAACAACAAAGGTATCAGGAATAGTAGGAGAAACAAGTTATTAATTACAACAACAAAGGTAGTGACAAGGTTGTCTACATCTATATTTCAGGGAGGTTGGACAGGGAAACGAAAGGGGGTTGTAGCCTCTTTCCTGTTGGAGTCAGTTAAATTAGGGAGTTGGATATTCCTTCAGGTTGTATCCTATAGATAAGGGGTTGGAGACTCCTTCCAGTTGTAGCTAGATAAATAGGAAGTTGGTGCTTCCAATGAATGTACTCTTTGACAATTAAGAGAAGCATTCTATGGTTTTAACCCGCATTGGGTTTCCATGTAAAACTTTGGTGTATTGTGTTTATGTGTTGTTTATGCATTGATTTATGGTAATGATGTTATATTGAATGTTGATTGAATATCATTGAAGATTATATTATGGTTAAAGAAAGAAAAGTACTAATACCGATTCACCCTCCTTCTCAGTATTCCAACAAGAATTACGTAAATATGAGAGCATTCCAAAATTGTATAAAGTTCAAGAGTAACTAAAAGATAGTGGAAAAGGGTACTACTAGGGGAATTCCAAGTTATTTGAGTTTATTGTAGAACTCAATAATTGTGAAAACAATGAAGAGGGATGTTGAGTACATTCCAAAGGTGTTGAGTGCATTGTCAATGTACAATGGGATATTAATGAGGAACCGTGAAGAAGAAAATATTTATATGCTTGGTATAGAATGCAAAATATATGGTACCTAAAAAGAATCCATCTCAAGAGGAAAAGAGACATGGGTGACATTCCACGGGTTGGAAGCATCACTGGAATTTATGATGGAAATTAAAAGCAATGCTAACTACTTCCAGATTAATTTTATGAAGATGGAAAATAATACATATGTGCATCATTATGGCATGTTGGAAATTGAATATGCAAGTCAAGTTGAAACTAGATGGGTCAGGAATGGAGAAAATAATGGTGCCAACAACTGCAAGTACTGAAGTGTTCAGAGAGGGAAAGTTGAAAATCAATTTGATCTAGCAAGTAAATGAATGTTGAAGATCCAAGGTCAACAAGAGATCGAGAGTGGTTATGTAATTTGATCATGTGGGTGTCAGGTCAGAGGGATCCACGAATAGATGAATGTTGAAATTTAATATCAACATAGTATTTGGTTGGAAATGAAAAAGTATCTAAAAGTGATTGGGATGGAAAGGTACTCAAGACGAAACCAAGCATATCCAATGATTTCAACAAGAGTACACAAGGATACAAGAACTAAATAACACTTGAGATAGCCAAGAACAACAAGGAAAAGTGGTTTAGGAGAAAGAGGTTGCTGCAATTACTGTAGCAACAATTATGTTATGGCTTGTTGGAAAACCATACATAGTACATGAAAATGGAATGCTTATGCATTCATGAGCATGCTAGTGATGCAGTATTAGTGCATATATATATGTTGTAATGAATGTAGATTTGTTAATATCTATATAACATGATGATCTCTAGAAGTAGTCTATTGTTATATGTGATTATGAAAGTTGTTAATGACGTTTTTTTTATGCTAGGAAAGAAATAATTATTGCATGGCTGCAAGTGTTGTTGATGATGTTGTTTCATATGGAAGACATCCATATGCAGGAAGCTCTTACTAATAACAATTAGCCAGGTAGCATTAAATTTATTTAATGGAAGCTATACAGGTATGAGTTTATGTACTTTTATTTCATAATTGTTGAAATGAATTTAGGTAAGAATTCCCTCAGTCAGAGTTTCTTTTATAAAATCACATTATTGTTTTAGTTGAATGCATTAATGGAAATAAGATACCACTAGTTGTGGTAAAGGATGGAGGATTGTGGTAATTATACAAGATGTTATCTTTTGAATGCATACAAATGACATAGTAGAATGTCATGTTATATTGGTTATGAACTAATAACCAAAGAAATTAAAGCGTATGACCGTATTGTAGGAATAAATGCCAACAAGCTAGTCACGTATGAGACCATGGCATGGTTGGCTATGGAAATGCTATGTGCCACACAAATATCCATTGAACTTCTTACTACTAAATAATGTTTGGAATGAAACATTTTTGCTAACACTAATGAACACCAGAGAATTGTATTCTTGGTGTAGTGTTCATGTCGAAAAGGAAGGCATCCAAATAGTTGAGCAAGTAATAGAAGTGTATGGACAATGTGTTGGGGCATTGGACAAACTTTCCCATTACCAATGGTGAGATACATGAATTAGATACAGAAAATTTTGAAGCCAATAGAAGAGTGCATTGAACAATAGGTGTGCATAAATCATGAAAGTGTGTAAGTGGTAGAGTTACACTTATACATGATAAAATTGTTAGGGTTCAAAGCATTTTTTTGAATGCATGCATATATGTTATTTAACGGAAATGAGTATGCTAAGAATTGAAATGTTACAATTATCACTAACTCATGTAGTTGAGAACAATTCAAGGGCTTTCAGAAATTGCAGTGAGCAAGTTGAAAACTAAAGTAGTCATATGAGAATTGACTACATGAAATTTCTGTTAAGATAATAGAGTAATGAAAATAATGATATTGAAAGAATGAAAATCTTAATTGTTGAACATGCACATGCAGAGAATGATAATTTCATTCTATTAAATAATTCATTTGATAGCTATGATTGAATTGTTAAGAGTAGACAATTTTGAAATCACTTGTAATCCTTTGTAATTATTACAATAGAATTTTATGGTACTATTGAGAACTCAACACACCCTAAAAAGCCTTATCAAATTTTATCACTTTTGGGTACCACTTGTTTTCTTTTACTATGTGAATCAGTTTCACTTTGGGAAATGGTTTATATTTTTTTTTGTTTTCATGACTCTTATCATCAAGTCAATTTTGTTTGAGCTTGTGAAACCTCATGTCTAAAAAGAACATGACCCCTGAATTAAGAATCGACAGCTAAATACTGCACCTAACGTGCTCGGGTTCGACATCTGAGACAATTCGAGCAAGTAAAGGAACCACATGATAACAACAGTCGTCGAGCACTGATCCTCATTGGCATCAGCAGAAGGTGGTTCTGGTTTACGTAAGTTATTCGCACAAAGTTTCAAGAGATAGGCGATCCTTTTTTCGGCACCAACAAAGATATGAGAAGGATAGAAGTTAACAAAGGAAAAGAAGAAATCGTCGATGACCGAAGTGCTTTATCGGGGTTAGGGAAATCTAGAAAAGTTAATACAATGATTTTTATCCACAACAAGCATATCGTTGATCGCCGATCCCCGATGCATTTCAGCATCGAGACTTTTTCGAGAAATTTGATCCGAGAGAACTTGGGTAAGTTCATCGTCGATCATCGATCCTTGATACCTTTTTGACACTGAAAAGATAGGAATAGGTTTTAAAATGTATAGCTTTAAGAAGGTCCTGATTCCAATTAACACAAATAAATCAAGATATTGATCTCGAACACCATGTGTATTTACCACGTAAGGGGGTCGTACGACTGTTGGGGCTCAGAAATGTCCTATTCTCATCCACCTTTCCCTTCATCATTCTTCACATTTCATCGCCCCATTAACCTTTCACGATATCATTTCCATAAATATACTTGGGTTTCACCTTATTGTTCTCCACTTTATTCATTTTAGTAT
>ML796642.1:30181-72985 GCA_009831015.1 Picea engelmannii
GTAGACATACCATTAATGGTGGGAGCGCAAAATAAAAAATTACATTAGAAAATATGCACAAAGAAACCGATTGACTTTAGTAGAGGCTCGTATGCACTTGTAGTCAGAAACACACGAGAGATTCTTGGAGGTTGTACCAAAAGCACTGTATGAATGCATCACTTAGTCCAATTCCCAGAATCACTCCAGATGAGAATTTGATGCACAAGATCATCAACAGAGAAAGAAAAAATATAAACAAGTGGTTCAATATGGTTGTAAAAGACTACATCGAAGGTCAAGCAGTTGAAGACAGAGAGTCAATCCAAACTATCAAGAATAAATTCTACATGGAAGGTTTCTTTATACCATCCCCTCTCTCTTACATAAATTCCTTCTAGATAAAGGATTTGGTGACATCGTTGAGTATCAACCCCCTTTGGAAGATCCCCCTACAAATTCTAATTGGCGAGCAAGAAAAGAATAGTGGGAAGAATTATTGGAAGCTAAGTATAGAGACACCAAAGAAGCTTGGGATTACTTCTTAAAGAAATGAAATCAGTCAAAATGAAAAACACTATCAATATCGAGTAAGTCGGCTCAACATTGGGGGGGGATGGATGATCCATGAGATAGGATAAGTCAAAGTCTAATTTAAAAACAAATTCAAATCCAAAGTCGAACCACACCTAAGTCGAAAATGACGGGAGTTAAGAAAATGATAATTGAATCAAGTGAGAAATCTACACGTCGAATGTAGATTCACAAACCCTCAGCTAACATTCAAAAAATAGAGTGGGATAAAAGGAAGAATAAGTGGGAGGAGTTGAGGAAGGAAAAGGATCCCTAAAAATCTCATAGAAAACCTACCTAGGCACGACAACTCATTGTAACATCCTTTTAGAGCTCCCCGACGGCTCCTGGGAGGAGTGGAAGCTTGTGATTGAGTATGGCGGATGATGGCACCCATCAATTTGATGATCAAGTCAATATGGAAATCGACGATTCAAGACCTTCTATTTGAATCTCTCCTATAAAAATCCCTATCCCAAACATTTCATATTTTCTCCAACAACGACTTCATATAGATACACAATCACCACTGGTGTGGTGTCGAACTGATAATAATGACCAAATAAGAAATACAGTATTAATCAGAACATAAGAAAATAATTAAAATCAACCAGAAGACATAATGATTCATGTTAGAGATCTCACGAATGTCACCTCCCGTCGAAGCTACTTCTAGAAGATTCAAACTCAACATACAGTGAAAGTGAACCGACATGATCTTGTAGAGGACGACTCATCGAGTATATAGACAACTCGACCTTGACTCCATAAAATAATACTACGTCATCTTCTAGGTTGAATTCGACTAAAGATATTGCAATAATTTCATTCACTAAAAAGAAACCAATAATGGGGCTTCATCACATCCATATTTATGAAGGAGACTAAGACCCCAAAAGATGTTGGTTCATGTGTGAGAAATATTAGGATGTTTCTGATATAATTGATGAATAAAAACAAATGGTCCAATTTGGAGGTGCACTTTGAGCTAGGGCTCTTACCTGGTTTATAAATTTCACCAACAATAAAACCTGTATGAAATATGAAATAAAGAAAAAAATTCTCTCATTATTCAAGGCACAAGATATAAGTCACCTGGAAGCACAAAGATTAAGGAAATCAAGAAAAATCCAGGCAATAATGTGCACGAGTATGAGAATAGATTCAAATATTTACTAAGTCAAATATCGCATGCAATTGACGAAAAGTTACTAGTACAATGGTATGTAGCAAGACTATTACAAAATATCATAGCCCCATCACAGATGTATAACCTTTTGACCTGTGAAGAAATCCTCAAAAAATCTTAGAGGATTTAAATGGATGACGAAGGCTTGGTTAACAAATAAAGTGATAAAAGAAGATTGGAATACAAGATCATGGAGCTACAACACACAATTAAAAACATATCACTTGCTCGCAGTGAAATATGGTGTACCATTTATCTAGTGAAGGTCACACTAGAGAGTACTGCAAATTTATTGATGCCTTAGACCTAGTAGTCAGGCATATATAGATCGAAACTTATTGTGACATATTCCAAGGCATGACTGATCATGCAACTAGAGATTTTCCACATGATCTAAGAAATGTAAGTTCCAAGTGGTGCCACATTTGCAAAGAGAATAATCATTCCACCCAAGAATGTTTCCTGAATGGTAAGAATAGAACAAATACCCACTTAATCTACCATACATAAGAAATCGATCAATATGTCGATTAGGGAAATGGTTATAGAGGTCAAGGTCTAGGAGGATACAAAGGTCGAGGTAGAGGAGGACAAGGAAGCTTTGGAAGAGGATGTGGTCGAGGATGATATTATTGCTTTAATTGTTGGAAATAAGACCACATTAGTCCATACTTCCGGATAAAAGATAGAACCAATTTAAAATTTTGTAAGATTTGCAGAGTATGATATCACTCCCTAGAGGACTTCCCAATTGTGATGGAAAAATTCACGACCAAGAGAAATGTAAAACTTTTGCATACAATGTCGAAACAAGATATTATGGATTAAAAAACTCTCCATGTGGTAACAATATCGGAAGCGGGTAAAGATAACTAACCGAAGGCACCAAATCGACAAGGGAACAGAGTTCCATATCCTAACCCCAACAAAGAAGAAATGATAATGCAAGAAGCACTAAATTTCTTTAAAAATATCGACTGGGAAAAACCAAATAAAGGATGAGAAAGTATGTCAAACAGCACCATTGAGGAATTCTTACAACTACTAAAACAAAATCAATCAGTAGGACACCTTATCAACCTATTGAACATATTGAGAGAATATGAAGACAATCAAAGACCAGTAAAAAGTGTAAGGAAATTGTCTCAAGGTAGAACCATGAACGACTTTGAACCTCAAGTCGACTTAGAAGTCAATGGCCGCATGATTAAACAAGTCGTGGTCGATTTTGGATCACAAGTGGATATCCTTCCCAAAGAAACATGGGTCTAACTCGGAAGACCCCTGCTACAACCGACAATGAACTACTTAAAAATAGGAGATCAAAGATTCATTGAACTAATCGAGACTCTCAAAAGTGTCATCACTTCTATAATGTGAATTCCAAGAAGAGTTAATTTTGAAGTTGTAAACCTGGTCGAATGCATTCCTTCTTACCTAGCGCTAGTTGGAAGACCTTGGTTCCAGAACATGAAAGCCACAATATATTTAGAAAGAGACCAGATCAAGCTGAAGGGAAGAGAAAAAAATATCATAATCCCCCTAGACCCAAAAGAAGGAAAGCCATGGGTCAAGACATAGGATGAGGCCCAGGAAGCACATCGAATATACCAGGTAATGCATGAACAAAAATATCATGTCGAACCTAACATTGAAGGAGAAATACTAGTCAGATCTCCATTGTCGATAGGCCAAAATTAAGATACTGAACTGTACAACTGGCAGATGGAGAATTATGAAATGCAAGCCAAAGAATATTGGTCAACAGAGGCAATACCTATCAAATGATCTAGAGCATGTTTCTCGATTCATGAAATCCCTACTATTGCTGAAAGAAAATTAAAACAAATGCCAGCATTAATACCAACTAATGCATACACAATAACTTCCTCACGGTTTAATGTACAAATTTCTCCGCCGGGACATGTTGACGAAGTCTCCAAGTCAGTAAGGGAACAAGGAAGAATAAAAGGTCTAGGAGATTCCTTCATTGTCCAAGAAACCATATGGTGGGAGACTCATGAAAATCGACATCAAACATGGAATACCACCACATTATATTTTGTGGAAAGATTCATTGGGAAAAATCTCTTTGCAGATATCGGCATCCTGATCTTTAAACATGGATTTGACCCAGAAATACACATACAGAATTGCGAGCAAGAATGGAAAAAAGAAAGGTACATAGATGAAATACTCTAGATGCATATGTTCCCAAATACATTATATGATATACCTCACAAATGGTATAATATTGAAGAAGAATTGAGGTATACATCCGACTGGAATGATATTAAAAGAAACTTTCTTAAAGATTTCTAATTTAGATCAGAAGAGAAACTTCTAAAAGTAGCTACAAAGGGAATCAATAGTTATTTATAGAAATCAAATTCTAGATAAAGGAAGGGAAGATAAAAAAATCAGACAAAAATAAAATTTAAGCAAGGTTAATAAAAACTTAAGTAAAATACTTAATAAGTCAGTTACTTGGGTTAGGTACAAAAAAACTATTTGTTTGTTATTATATATACAATCAAAACAAATTGTCAGAGCATTCACTTATGTAAAAATTGGAAGATATAAAAGCCCATGGACAGTGATCAGAGCATATCACCTCACATGCACACACAATTAGTTTCGACACCAACATCGAGGTGGATGAGTTAATATCCCCATTGGTGGAATTAAAGTCTTGACTCCATGTCTCGCCTGTAAATTTAGATGACGCGTATGATTTCTCTTCATTGTTTTTTTCATCCAAGCATCTGCATAGTCCAGTCCAAGAGATCCCAACTACGCAGTAGCCAAACCCCAAATGAATCAATCCCCAAGAAATTGAAAAAATGCCCAGGATGATAGGCCAAGCAACAAATCCTCCAGTCAACCCACGAACAAAAACTAATCTAGATAATACGTGGGAAACCAAGCTCGAAGTACGATTGCAAAACATATGTGCCAAAAGAATGGAAGAACTTGAATGGTCATGACACTAGCATAAATTTACTGCACAGGGGATGGAAGAAGGAAAATGGAAAGAGGAAACAAATATTCTTGAAAAAGTGGGAATCAAACATATCCTAGGCATGTCGCAGGTTGTTAAATTCAATGGATGGTAATAAGAGGTTTCCAAGTATCTTATCAGCTGATATTACAACGACTCCCTATGGCTAAATTATCCAGTCGAGATCACCAGAGGACTCATCTACAGAATACTTGGAATACCCCATGGAGGTACACCTATACCTAAAACTACAAATACAAATGAATGGATTCAAATCCTCATAGGTGGGACGACAACCAAAAACTCAAAAGGGCTTCTGATCAACAAAGTCATTGATCCCTCCGCTAAATGGATTTGCATTATAATTTCTCTATGATTTATATTTGTGGGTCAATCTTCATATGTAAATATCACAATGTTGTAGCCAATTGGTCAAGTTCTGAACTCTAGATCCTAGTTCAAGTGAGCAGAATGCATAGCCACAGTGATATAAAACAATTATCGGGACTTCCAGGAGAGAAGCAAGGCTATCGCATTCCCTTCACTCTTAATTTGGATTAGCCATGAGCCAAGTAGTTTTGGTCAGGGAACCCGCATTCACATCAAAATGGAACATGACCATGCATAACTATACTTCCTTTGCATTGGGAGTAGTCGAATCTTCAAACTCGCCCCCTGCAGAGATAATTTTCAAATATTAGGTTGACCATGTAAAGAATGTTTCCCTTAAATGGAGCTTGGAGAAAAAATTTCATCGAGCCTTATAACCAAGATCTCACATTCAATTAAGCCTCAACTACACCAAAATTTTGTCAAGCATCAGCAGGGGACCAACACCAACAGAATTGGACTACTAGCCGACTAAATTCCAGATTTTTGAATAACTTGATAGACAGTTGGGGTATCAAACATAGATTCCCCCAGAGGTACTAAATGATAGTTTGTCTCTCATTACACTACTAAATGATGGCGAACAAGAAAAATAAATGGAAGCAACTATATATACTACTCCCTTTCTACAAAATCTCTACATTGCAGCCAATCCCCAAGGAAAACAAATTCCAACAATGAAAAAACAACAGGAGAAGACAAGCATGGGAAAGCAAATTATTGAGGCTTCAACAGTACCAGATGACATCGACATCATATGGAATCAAACATTCAAATCATATATAGCTCTAAATTTTAAGGACCCTTTAATCAAAGAAAAAGAGATTCTTTCACAAACAGGATAACTAGGAAGACACAACAGAGAGAAAACGATCGAGTAGTAACCCAGAATATCCTAAAGTCAAGCGTCAACCCTCAATTACAAGAAATGATGGCAATATCAAATGCAAAGAAGGATGAAGCAAGGTGTAATGGACCCGACCCCCTAAGTACCTTTTTAAGGTATGGGGTATTAAATTTTCACTTCTCTTAACAACCTTAAGTATTCTCTATCATAGTTCCATCCTCTTCTGCTCGTCAAGAGCTTTCCAAGGTCAGTAATTTCACTCAGAACTGAGCTCTAGAATGAAATCTATGACCTCCCTAGGTTCTTGGTTTTACATAGACAACATCTCTCTTACTGTCACATGAAATCCATCTCATGTTTCTTTGTCCATGCCAACTGACATGGAAAAACCTGGGTCCTGATGTGGCACTAGCCTATCCTACCATGGTGGAACCCCACTCAACTCGTCATCCTATTAGTAATGGACATATGTCGTCCTAATGGAATCCTAGCTACATTTTTGGCAAGCCGTGTCATCCACCCTACACGTTTCCTTTATGTGGCCCATGTATTCTACCATACTTATTCACCTTACTATATTCATGGACTCATGGGTGACGATATTGCAGTCTCATGGTATATATTCATACTTCAAATGAACCTGTCACAAACACTTAGCTTCTTTTTCATTTGTAGACTCATGGACTCGTAGACTCATAGACGCACAATTCTATGCCTCCCCTTCATAATTTCATCCGAGAAGTATCAACACTTAACCATTTTTCCACCTACGTGGACTCAAGGATGTACAATTTTGTACCTCCCCTTTATAAGTTCGTCCAAGAAGTCTCAACACTTAACCATTTCTTTTTCACCTACGCAGACTGATGGACTCGCAAACATACAATTATGTACCTCCCTTTCATCTCTTCTAACACTCAATACTTATATTATTTTGTGAGTTTTTTGGGTTAGCGGGTTGGTGGACTCGCAGACCCATTCATTTCACCTTTCCAATCTCCGTGAACCTGTCATGCTTCTAAGTTTTTTGCCTACACTTTACACCCGCCATTCCTTTTATGTAGCCTACAAACTTACTCCCCCTATTAGAGAAATTATTAAGGTTTGAACTGCATGAGGGAACATTCCCTCTATTGTCTCAACCAATTATAGGTCAGCACATGTTCCCATCATACACGTAATATTTCTCCATTAATGTGACATAAATCGTGACATCCCTCTTTTTCCTCGACCAAACTTAGATACTTTCTCCCATTGATCTATATTTGAGGTTACTTGATTACATCCCAATAGATCTAACAATGGATAAGTCTTATTGGAGTTTCTTTCATCACAACACCATATTCCTTGGCTACTCTGGTGCCCCTACTATGATCAATGGTCACAAGTCCTATGAGAGTTTCTCTGATGGATCCAACGAATGTTAATAGTTTTGGATCCTTCGCAAGTTCTCATCAGAGGGACCTCGGTCAACGACCAGGATAAAAAATCCATGCCAAATCGATGACTATGATCCATCCAAGGAAAAACATAAGATAAATTGAATTCATTAATACGATTATGGATTAGTGGCTTTGAAATTCTCCCAGGGGAAGTATAAGGCTTACCAAGCCTTCAAGGAAATAACACCTCCTATTTAGGCAGGATAAGGTTTTCTCTCTTATCAGTTTTAATGCAAATTTCGGACTATGAATATTCCATACCATTACAAGATATATCTAGCCCAAGATAAACTGCATCAATCCATAATTTCATCCCTGATAACAATGAATCATATGGGAAAATCTTTGCATATGTGCATAGATATACATAACGCCAATAGTAGTATGTATATATACAATATATAGATATATGTGTATGTGTGTATACACTAGTAAGGGCCATATAGACACCATATTTACACATACTCTATGCATTCCCATAATTGTACCATTCTACATAGTTCTCGCAGTGCTTTATGTACAAGTATAATTCCAGCAGTCATTACCATGACAAAAACACCAAATCTTGGCAACAAAATTTCAAGGATAATTACAACGGTAAAAAACCCATGACAAAAATTGCATATAACAGCTTATGTACAAGTTTAATAGTAGGTATTATGACTTGTAATCAATATATCAAATACCCATATTATAAAATAACCCATATAATCATCAAACAAGCATGCATGTCCCTAAATCATTCACAAGAAAATTCAGCTTTAAGTTATATTTTAATTATATAGGGTACAAAAATACTTATCTATTACAGTTGATAGTCGACCAACTGACTGTGGGAATTTTCCTTTCCACCCAATTGTAGGATCAAATGAATTCACTCTTAGAATTATGGCCACCCTTGTGCCAAGCCATGATACCACTAGGAAATCTCTTTCAGGTTCTCAATAAGACTTGAATATCACTCTCCATCACTCTACTCTTGGTAGATATTTTCCTTACACCCACCTATCCCAAGCCTATTTGAGGTTTATTATATGCCTTCCCAACATAAATCTCGTGACCCTCTTAGCTCAGGTTAGGTTTTCTGGGTTTTCTATGCTCCAACTTCAGATTTTTCCATGATGTCTCTGAGCCTTTTCATTGCACGTAGTCCTGCATTATCTTTTAGTGGATCCCTCTCTAGAGACCCCTCCCATGTTATTTTCTTGCATGCATGACTTCGATAGGTTCTCCACATTTCCTTATGTTTCTTTTTTCATAAGGAAACTTGTGGGTCTATCCTGAGGACCCCAAGTGATCTTTCCTACTGTCCTCTAGTTGACAACTTCCCTCCCCTTCTAACAACCCTCCATACTTCCATTCATTGAGGTGGTTGATTGTTCAACTACCAACCTCCCTCATTAATTGATTTTTCTTGAATTCAGGGCTAATGGAAATAATATGATTAAGTCTTGAGGTCCTTTAGTTTATTAGAGCCTCATCTCATTCCACTAGTGATATCATGGATTGTACTTTAAGGATTCACCCATCAATAAAATTTCGACGTTTACAATTAAACAATAATAAATTTACAATATTTGAAATCCATTGCATGGAAATCATAAATTATTATTATTTACAGGATGGGGGAAACAAGGGTGTTACATAAGGAAAACAAAATCTGCCCTTGAAAAACAAATGGAAACAAGGACTCAGAAATAAATAGAGGATCGAGGAACAACAAGAACAAAGGACCAGTCAATTGACACCAATGACCACACGTCGGTCGAAATTGATTTGACCCGACCTTAGAAAATAACCAATTCCAAAAAATAAATTCACAATCGACCTCACAAGAGAATCACCTCCACCAAAGGCTACACCAGTTATTGAAGAAACCATGCTAGCAAAGAAGAAGTCCAAACACAACAAGAAGCCTAGGAAAGGCCGTTGGAAAATATCATCAGAAGAAAAGCCATATGAATCACTCTCCCATTGCAACAACCAAGGAGCTGAAGAGCACTCAGGGGAAAAGGATCCTGGAGGAACTATTGGCACAGGGGTAGACCCAAGGTTCAACTCCAAGAGTGCACCAACAAGCCCTAACTACTAGCCCTTTCGGCAGCACCTACGAAGTAGATGGAGTCTCACCTGAAGTAGCTATGAGGGGGTTGCAGGACAGAGATATATACAACCAAGGGAAATATCAAGTGGATCTATTACAAAACAGAATAATATGCACAACTCACTTAGCAACGCAGATCTATCGAGCACATCTATCTATCAGATCTAATACAACAATGCAACAATAGAATAACAATGACAGAGATCAGAGCATCAATCATACACATATGACACAATATATACATGGTTCACCCTCTCTCTAGGTCTATGTCCACAAAACTGTGCTATAATATATTATAACAAAGCATGCAATTCTTGTTTGCGCTCTCAGCTAGTAGATCTTCTTCTTCCTTCTCTCTTTCTCTCTTTCCCTCTCTCTCTCCCCTTCCTGCACACTGTTATAACCCTAGTTTGCACCAAACATGCTTACCTGGCATCAAGCCATCTCAGATTCCTTCTTTGCCAAAGCACTGTTGAACAACTCTTCTTAAAAACACTTTTTATAAAGGCCCACGCGCCTTGCTCTATTACTGCATGTGTGTAGACGCTAGCTGACCCAAAACAAACTGCATGTACCTAAAAAAGCACAAAAAAGGAAAGTTGCTAACAGAACACATAGATTTGGGTGAGTTAAGTAAACCTTCCGGTCATGCATGGCCAAGGGCTTGTCCAAATACCTAGCTTCTTCTAGCCTATAAAAGAAGCGTTAGGGGTCCCATTTGGAAGAGGAGAATCATAGTAAAGAAACTATACCCGATTGCATATTCCCTTTGTCCCGACCATTTAGCCATCCTTGCGGAAAGAGAAATATAGAGCAAAGAATTTGGAGGACAGTTGAAGAGGAGCCTAGGACCAGGTTCATGGAGCAACAACCGGATTCATCATTGTAAGTTGATTTTTTGAAGTTAATAATAAATAAATACTTTTCTCGTCCCACCATATGAGGTTTTCATGGTTTATTGCATACTTGTTTATTGAATCTCTAACCCATTAATCTATATATCAAATTCATGTGGAGTTTGTTGTTTGTTTTTTGTGAATGTAGGTCAGCCTTGGGAGGAGAGTTTCAATCAAAAAGCGATCAAGCGTGAGGAAGGATCTACATCAAACTCCCAAAATAAGGTATGCTCACTTGATCTTCCTAACTAAGTATTTTCTTAATAATAATGGGGATTAGGTCTGGGACGACGGTAGAAAGTAGAAATCTTTAGGTATTTTCTGCATGCATAATTAAACCCTAAGTGCTTGTCCATAGAGGGACTTCCCACTCACAACACACACCTAGCTGCAGGACTTGACCTTCACACCCAGCTGAAGATCTTACAATACCATAAGGCTCTCACACTCAACACTTCTCTCTTACAATACAATACTCACTCACAATAATAGTAACAACAACATCATACCAACTTGTACCAACCCGACCTGGGTCCTCTTGACCTTTATTTATGCATTAAAATAGCTCACCGACATCCTTAGGCCTAAACCTAGGTGTCAAAACCCTAGATACCAAAACCCTAGGTGTCTAAAACCCTAGGTCTACTTGACCCATGTTTTCAGGGCTTCGCCAGCCTGTCTTTCTTTCCTTCTCATGCTGTGCTCCAAAGCATCCAATGGTGGCTTTCCCCGCTTGTTGAGTTGTCCCTGATCCTTCTTTATTTCTGACTCATCATTCTCGATCTCCTCTTCTAATGGCTTGCTTTCTCAAGCTTCACTCCATCTTTTCTTCTCTTTTGCTCACTTCAAACCAGTATCAATTACTGTGTCTTTCAAGAAGTTCTCTTTCTCTCTTTTCTTCCTTGATCTTCACTTCCTTCCATAACCCAGGGCCAACAGGCCCCCAACACTCACCTATGACTCATCCTAAGGCACTTCAGAGCTTGATTCTTTTGTGTTTCTTCGACTGTAGATCGTCTAGTGCAGACTTTTCTTTCTTCTTAATGCCTCCCTTCCTTCCCTGTGTAGACTGTCTTTTCTGTGTCTGGTACCTAGTTTCAATTGCACCTGGTACCTAGACCCTGCTCTTCATGATTTTACTGAGAGCTGCGAGGCAACTGGTTGTCATAGTACAACTTCAGCCAACTCCCATTCACTAGTCCTTCCTTCCATTCTCCATTTAATTTCTTTAGTTTCACATCTCCTCCCTCTGTAACATAGGCGATATCATATGGTCCAAGCCAATGCGTTCCGAACTTCCCAGGGTGTTTTAGGAACTTACTTTCATAAACCAGCACTAGATCACCTTGCTTGAAAGCCTTCTTCTTGATGTGCCTATCATGATATGCTTTCTCTCTTTCCTTCTGAACCTATTGATGGAATCCTGCAATGAATCTATCTTCCTCAAGTTCAACCAACTGCGCAAGCCTCTCTTAAACAGCTCCAGTGTCATCCATATCTATAAAGGAAGCAATTATTAGGCTTGGTACCAAATATTCCATTGGAACAATAGCTTCAAGACCATAAACTAACTTGAAAGGGGTCTGCATCGTTAGTTTCTTGCAAGTGGTCCTATAAGCCCATAGCACGGCATGTACTCTTAAATCCCAGTCATCCTTGTTCACACTGCAAATCTTTGTTAATGTTGTTTCCAAAATATTGTTGAATGCTTCAACTGTCCCATTTGCTTGTGGATGGTATGGCATGCTCTTCTGATGGTGGACTACAAATTCTTTAGTCAGGGCTTCAATTGTCTTATTTATGAAATTTGTTCCTTGATCACTCATAAGGATCTTTGGGCATTCAAACCTGGTGATTGTTGTGGGTGGGAATCCCTCCTATGGACTTAGCATTTAAGGGCTCTAATCATGCATTCAGAAAATGACCATTTCAAAGGCCTCTACTTTCTCCTATTCTCCCAACACAAAACCCCACAATAATGCAATACAAAGGTATAAACAAGATTTGATAACTCTACCTTAAGTCCTTCGTTTGATATTGATCCCTTCGCTTTCACTCACTCTTTGATTTCCAGCCTCCTCCCAAAGATGACCTGCATACACACATGAACACACAGAGAGCTACGGACCTGCATTTCATATACTAATTGTTGGGTTAGTTGTGACAATCTCATAAAATAAATATTCAAATTGAACATATGATATGGTGGGACGGAAAAAGTATTACTTTTTGTATTAATATTCACAAGAGTAAACTTACAATATGTGGTCGACACTGCTCCTCTTCAACTGGTCCTGGGCTCCTCTTCAACTGTCTTCCAACTGCTTTTCTCTATACTTCTCTTTGCACAAGGATGGCTAAAGGTTGGGACAAAGGGAATGCTCAATTGGGTATAGTTTCTTTACTATGATTTTCCTCCCTTCAAATGGGACCCCTACCCCTTCTTTTATAGGCTAGAAGGAGCTAGGTATTTGGTTTCAATGACCGACCATGCATGGCCGAAAGGTTTAGTTAACTTACCCAAAGTTGTGTGTTATGTCAACAACTTTCCTTTTTTCATGCTTTTGTAGGTACACGAGGATGTCTTGGGTCATCTAGTGTGTACATGCGTGCAGTAATGGAGTAGGGCGCATGGGCCTTTATAAAGGGGGTTTTTAAGAAGAGTTATTCAGTAGTGTTTTGGAAAAGAAGGAATTTGAGATGGCCTAATGCCAGGTAAGCATGTATGGTGCAAATTAGGGTTATAACATATGCCCCCTAATGTGTGAGGTCAGAAGAGAATCTGATGGCTGAAATACATTATCAATCTTCACCAACGTTCCAAAAAAGTGAGCCCAGGGACCAGTAATTGGGAGGTGCCATATACAAAATAAAAATTGTCTTGCTGAGGTAGGCATACCCATGCTTGGAATGAAATACAATCATGGCTACCAATCAAATAAACTGTATATCCATGTCGTATAACTATATAAAGTGTATCCATGAGCAATACACAACGGAGCTACATCTCGAAATCAAAAAGATATATATTTATAGTATCCATCTTCTAGAAGCTGATAAGGCCTGATGGCTGGAGATGAGGTCTTCATAGCTCAAGAAACAACTTCAAAATATTCAAAACTCGAGTAGGAGTGTAATATGAGTGTACGAATTCACTACACAGAGGTATTCGATGGCTCGTCGAGCATGGACTAGAGGATCTTGATGATCAGACTAAGGGCTTCATTCATTTCGAACAAAGACTTGATTGGACTTTGGGGATGGCCGACCATGAGGACAAGAGACAAACTGTAGAGGGGTCGAATCAGGCTTGGTAAAAAATTCCCTTGGAAAATAGCACGACAGATGATGAGACTTAGGCAACATGGAATTAACATAAGTTCATGAGGTAGGAGGCAATGCAAACTCTCCATATGTTTGGAAGAATAACAAAATGGAGGAGGACACAACTCTATGTAGTGAGAACAACTTCCTAAGTTCATATTAAATCCTAGGGCTTGACGAACAAATGAAAGGATGTGCTTTATCCAAGGGTGACTCATTGTGCTGCCAATATAAAGAAAATACTTTTCCCTTCCTCTTTTTGGGGTATATTTGATTTCTTTTTCTTTTTCAATAATTTTGAAAAAATAATAAAAGAATGCTACGTTACAAAGGAGGAATGAGTGTCGCAAACATATGATTTCGAGGGGCAAGGACAAAACTGATGTTCAAAGCAAGGACACTTGAAAAAAATCCCTCTTGAGGCCAAAGGTGTCAAGATGCAAAGGTAAAGTGCTACAGGGCTTGCGTATAAGGCATGCTTTAGATGGTTTGGTTGAGAGCAACATGGAGTCGGCATTAGGCCAAAGACGTGGGTATGAAAATGCGATTAATAAGACACACAATGATAACATCTGATGCAGGAGCATCTATCCATGTCATCCAGCCAGCCACGTCAGTGCATGCATTCAAGGCTGAAGAGAGGCGCAACCATTGTTTTCAATTTTGAAATTGAATGTAATTAAATGTTTTAGGCTATTGAGCCGTGAGGCCGTGCTTTGCACAGGCATAGAAGTAGGTAGGCCTTTAATGTTTGAAGGATGAGATCTAGATCCGATTTGTGGACTAGACAACCCATTCAATGTAATTGAATAGGGTAGGTGAGTGTGGAGGGAAGCCCTTGAAGAGCCCCCTCATGTAGAAGATCAATTACAATCTCATTTTGTGATAATTGTAATAGGAGAGAGTAGAAGAGCAGAAGAGCAAGAGCCGAGACTCTTTTAAAGTTTGAGCTCGAGAACACCCTTGTAAAAATAGGCATTATCATTAATATAATCCAGAGCAGTTTTTCCTACATGAATTTTGTGTTGTGTGAATGTCTTTTGTGTGTTCTGTTTATGTTGTAGATGTATGCTGTAGGTTTGCATTTACAGGGAGTTGTTTGATTTCCAGGCTTGAGAGGTTCTTTGTGGTTTCATGCCAGTAGGGCATGACAGAGTACTGCGGACTCTAAATACTAGTGCATAGAAGCACTTTTGAACTCTGCGGATTCAGACAAAGACGTGCCAGGCGGGCAGAGTAGCTGAAATCATCAACTTGGGGAAGGTATTTGGGGTTGATGAATACCTCAGAAGGTAAGGTTGTAAAGGTGAAACACAGTTGCAGACAGAAACTCTTCTGTGAGTTCTGTAAAGCTTTGCCAAGTGGGCATTGAGCCAGTGCAAGGAGTGCACAGAAGACAGAAGCTTTGAGGAGTTATGTACAACTCTGCCAGGAGGGCATTGAGTCAGTGTGAAGATAGGCATAGGAAGAAAACTCTTTGAGTTCTGTAAATTTGAAGAAGAATCCACTAAAGGATCTTCATAGGGTTGTTGAACACCCTAAGCACTCAGCAAGAGGTTTCTTGAGTGAAGGACAGCCAGGAGGGCATCCAAGTTCTCCATCTGAAGGAGAAGGGAAAAAGGATTTATTTCCTTAGAACTCTGAGTAATAGGAAAACTCAGAAGAGACAACACTTTGGGTGCAAAGACACTGCAGAAGCATAGGAGTCAAAGAATCCTTTGAGGATTCGGGAGCAAAGCTCAGGAGGGACAGTGTTATTATACGCGTAGGTGAGGATTCCAGTCATGGAGCTCGCAGAGGAAAGAAGACAAAGGTCAAAGCCTTTGAACCTTTGAAAATTCTTCCAAGTCCGAGAAGAAAAGCGCAAAAACTTAGGAGGAGCAATAGCTATCGTCGGATGCTCCGGAGAGATCTAGACCATTGAAGGTTTTCACGTCCAGGGAGAAGTGGAGGAGCGCAAGAGACGAAGAGATTCTGAGCCATTGGATCTTGCTCAGAATAGCCGACAACCGTTAGATCTGTCGAGAGGAGCTCGAGGTTTAAACCCTCGTAAGCAGAGCAAAAGTCTCGAAGCAGTATCGTATCGAGATTTTGGCATTCAGGAGTTTGGGAGTCCGGAGGATGAGAGTCCAGGCACTCGACATCAGAAATCATGAAACTGCAAAATAGATCTAACCCGTCCATCTGCGGGAGGACACGTGTTGCGGAATCGTCCGTTTCAGAGATTCAGGCACCGGGACTCACAGAGGTGAGCGCTTAGACTTTGCGAGTAGCAGAGTCGTGAAGAGGATTAGGACCGTCCGTATGAGGAGGACAGGTGGCAGAGATCAAGGGATCTCGTGAACTCAGAGGTTCGTAAGGTGAGAGCCCAAAGGTTGGGTGCTCCAAGTCGCAAAGTTGCGAAATCGTGAGGAGCAAGGATAGGCATTGGATCTAGGTCAAGGGAGGATCGTTGGATCAGAGCCTCATCGCACATTGCACGTTTGGAGGTTTGGAGGTTGAGAGGACCTCTTCTCGACATCAGAAGTCGAGAAGTGCCGAAATCCGGGCACAAAGGAACACATGGCAGAACCACAAGGTGGGGCCGCGTGGTTGACAGGTGAACACGCGTCGCCTGGAGAAAGGAGTCAACACTCTGTTGACTTCTCACTTCTTGGGGATTCGCAGGATAAGAGCACGGGAGCTCATCGCTACAACTCGTGAAGTGGCGAGTTGCGAGAAGTGCGAAGGGAAGGTCAACCCTCGCTGACTTTCAAGTCTCGGAGGTTCACACGGGAAGAGCACAGAGGCTCAACCCTTTGACTTGTGAAGTCGCGACGGGAGCTAGAGCTTAGCCTAGCTGGAAGTCACGCATAGAGGGCATTGAAAGAAGGGAGATATACCCATTTCGTGATCTCAGGTATTGCGAGATTGGGAAGGAGGAGTCGAGATCTTCGACTCATGAACTCGTGAGATCGCAAGGTTGCGACAAGAGACTTTGGAATTGGGCCTTGGTCATAGTGTTGTGGTCGCTTGAGAAAGGTGGATCTCGCGCTTAGTGTTGTTCGCATAGGGGAGCTTTCGAAAAGAACCTGTGGATCGATAACTAGAGATTCCAGCAGGGAGTCAAAAAGATCCACTTCGTCTCATAAAAGAAACTGAACGATCCTTAAGACTGGGAGGTCGCACAGAGACTCTGTCGAGGCGGAGGTGGCGTCTACATCAACGTCCTTCGATGTAAGTTTAACAATCCTAGAGAAGGTAATCTCGGTCATTTTTCATTTTTAGAGAGTCTAAAAAAACATAAAAGGAGACTCCACTGTGGTACCTTTTTCGAAGGTAGTATAGTTGGTTCGAAAAAGGGGTAAATTAGCACCGAAAAGACATCGATTCAAAACAATTTTAACGAGTGTGACAAAGACAAGATCACTCGACAATTTTTTCATTTTTAAGGAGTCTAAAAAAAGCTTAAGTATGGACTCCATCAGGAATGTTCTTTTGGACCATTTTAATGAGTGTGAAAGAATAAGGTCACTCGACGATCATTTCAATTTTAGGGAGTCTAAAAAGAGATTAACTATGGACTCCGTGGGGGTTCCTTTTTCGTAAATTTAGTCTCTCATACCCGAAAAAGGGTTAAAATTATATCTGAGAATACTCTTCTAGAGATCCAAGGCCTCTAGAGTATACCTTTGTTCGTACAGTTGACCATTCGAACCGAAAAAGGGGTAAACTACCACCGGATAAACGTGACTTCAAATTTCAGTTTAACGAGCGTGAAAGGCCACAAGATCGCTCGACAATATTTTCATGTTTAGAGGTTATGAAAAGGGATTAAAAGAAGACCTGTGGGGGCTACGACTCATGTATGAAACTGGTTTAGGTAGAGCTCGTTGCTAGGCTTAGACTAGGAGTCTCTTCGATAGTTAACTTGGGAAGTCTCCCAAAAGGGAAGAAAACACAAACCACGATGTAAGTCCTCCCGCGGTATAGAAACTGTAGTCATGGCCTCAAGGATAGCCTCATCTAAAGGCAATTCAAAATATGATAAATCACACAAACGAGGGTCGACAGTCCCAAAGGGTGAATTAAACTAACCATACTCCATATGACGATGAAGGTTCTGGACAGGACTGGTAGAGTCTATCAGTGAATAATCACAAGCAAGAGGGCTTGAGGATCTACAAACAACGAGATCAGACTCAGAAGGGTACTCAAGCCCACTTGGATCAAGAGGGGGAAGTAAGGGCTCCCATGCCCCCATTAGATAAACCAATGGATCAATTGCGGATTCCAAGTCTTGATAAGGAAAACATGATTGCACAGGTTCCTGCTTAGAAGCAATTGAACATCGAGGATAAGACGCCACATAATTAACCTGTGGCGGGGTGGAGTCTACACAAACACTAGGAACACATAAAGGGGCAGCCTGAACTAACGCTGAATACGGACGGTGATTATCATATGCCAGCTGGTCAATAGTGACAATGCTTCCATTGTGAGGGAAATGCATCACCTGGAAGAGCGTAGATACCACAACGTTCATAGCATATACATAATCACGCCCGAGAAGAATATTGAAATCTAATGGGACTTGCACCACTATAACATCGACACGGACAATCTTACCTCCTAATGAGATAGGCAATTGAGGAAGAATCCCCAAACATTCACTAAGATGTCTGTCAAAATCCAACAGCTCATGTGAAGCAGACACAAGCTTGGGAGAACCCAAAACTTTCCAAACCGAGGAGGATAAAATACTTGCAGAGGCTCCTTCATCCACAATACATCGATAAATGTTTGTTGACTTAACTTCAAACCTTATTTGAAAGGGTTTGGAGGAAGGAAGACGAGGCTCAACAAGGTCATTCCAATCAAAGGAAACCATCCTAGGGATTGGATGGCGTGTGCTCGAAATGAGCGGAATGCCCCCTTGTTCTAAAAATCCTGAACTGGAAATGCTAAAAACATAGTCAGTAGACACATCACTCCTCAAGAGAAGAGTGGGATCAGCCAAAAACTGCATCGGCATGACCACTTTCTCAACCAATGGCTGCATAGGCTGAGAGACTACAAGGTATAAAGGCACTTCACCCCTCAAAAGAGGAGTGGGATCAGTCGATCATTGCATCGACATGACCACTTTCTCAGCTAATGGTTGCATAGGCTGTGAGACTACAAGGTCTAAAGGAACCTCACCCCTCAAAAGAGGAGTGGGATCAGCCGATGACTGCATCGACATTACCACTTTCTCAGCCAATGGTTGCATAGGTTGAGAGACTACAAGGTCTAAAGGCACCTCACCCCTCAAAAGAGGAGTGGGATCAGCCAATGACTGCATCGACATGACCACTTTCTCAGCCAATGGCTGCATAGGCTGAGAGACTACAAGGTATAAAGGCACCTCACCCCTCAAAAGAGGAGTGGGATCAATCAATGACTACATCGGCATGACCACTTTCACAACCAATGGTTGAATATATTGTGAGGAAACCTTAGAAGACTCAGAATCAGAAAAGCTTGAAGACAAGGACCACAATCTTTGTACCTCTGGAATGTCAGGACATAAATGAGTAAGGTGGTCTCCCTTGCAAAGCTTACAAGGGAACTTAGGCTTACATCCTATCTGTCTAGTTTTCCCAACATAATCAATGCCCCCAGCATGAATAGCAGTGATTGGTTTCACATCTCTAACATGACTTGCAGAGGTTGGTGAAGGATTGATAACATGACTCACAGAGGATACAGACCTATTACCAGTATGATTAGAAGGGACTAGACTTTTTCCCCCAGCGTGACTAGCAGTGGTTGGGTGCTTTCCCCTAGCATGACTTGCAGAGGTTGGGTGTTGGTCTTCAACATGACTTAGGGATGTTGAGGACCTCTCTCCAACATGACTCGCATAGGTTGGTGATTTCTTCTTCTTATTCTTCCTCTTTCTACTTCGTTTAGGCTTCCGATTACTAGTAACTGTACTTTCACCAGGGGTGGGAGAAGGAGGAGGAGAAGACTTTGTTGATGAAGGGGCATCAACATGGTGCCCATGACATAGGGTGCTCAACTGATAAGCGTCAATAGCATTCATGACATTTGGAATGGTACCCAACCAAACCAGTAATTCCACATTCAATCCGGGAATGTACAAAGTGGCCATCAAAGGGACACCAACGTTTCCCAAAAAAGGAAAAGCACAATCATCCTCTTGCGAAGGGGTTCCTTGGTTGGTATTGTCGAGAACTTTGGCCATGAAGATACTATGCATAGGTTCTCCCCTTCCAGGATCGTTCAAGTTCGTAAAATCCTGACACACTGACTCTGGCAAACCAGTGGTATCAAAACAATGCCTATAAAGAGGCGGCTCCACATTTCTAAGCGGAAGACCAAAAAGTCCTCACGACCAGCGGAGTGGGTGTTATACCACCCTAGGTCAGAGACCCAAGGAAATGAATGACTAACTCACTATGGAAAACTAAGGAGCAGAGAGCACACACTAAAAGTTCCTAAAGGAAAATCAAGCAAATGACTAACTAGTTGGAAGAACAGTTACAACAACCAACACTAGAGCAACTTACTGGTGCATGTGCAACTTGAAAACAGAAGCACCCTCTGGGTATAATCTGAAAATACTGGCCCGATGTTTGTCCTAGGTACCATGGTATACCCCCTCAGTCACCTGTGTATGTCTTTAAAAAGATAGTCAACTAGGTTGCCAGCGCGCGAATAGTCACAAGGCGGGTACAGTTGACAGTCGAGTAGACCACAATGAGTAGGGTATCAAGCCCGAAACCTGTCAAGGGTATCGAAAGAAAGTGGTCCAGAAGACAACTGAGGACCTCAAATGGATTCGTGACCCATGAAGCTCTATGGAAAATGCAATCGACGAAATCCCAAGACAAGCCCTCTATATGTGTTCTCCACTACGATTGGTCCGGCTTTGGAGGGGTGATCTCCGCTACCTTTCTGCACACGACCTCGTGTTTATCCTCTGTGTTAGAGGGGGGTCCCGGATAAATTTCACGATACTGGACTTGGACACTCCCTAACTCAAACTCCAATGTTTGATTTAATGGCCTTGAAGAGTTTCCTCTCCAACCTAATTCAAGGCCCTAACCCTAAACTAGTTGGTTGACCCTACAAACAAAAAAAGTCTAATTGATTTTAGATTTACCGTTAATTTTTATGGCTTGTCTTAAGTCAAAGGTTATGAAAGTGAAACTAGTGATGTTTTGAGAGATGAAAAGAAAGATAAACAGAAATATGGAAACAAAACAACTTCTTGACAAATTCAGATTTTCTCTTTTAAATGCTTTAACCAACTTTTCAAAATAAAATTTTCTAAGATCTTTGAACAACAAACTCAAAATAGGATTTCACTTGACTACGAGCTACTTATCGTCTAAGTAAACCATCAAGAACTTATGAAAGCAAAGAATTTTCCTTGTTACTAATGAAAACCAACAGCTATTTAACCAAACAAAGAAATAAAATATTTTTTTTTATTTGAATGCTCACAAAGAAAAAAGGAAAAATATCGACAAGTAAAGACAAAGAAAACTTTTGGCCTAAGCATAGATCGTAGAGAGTCACTGAAAATAACACACAAGCAGATTAAAAATGGACTCTCACACTTGTCTAAAAACCCTATGAAGGAAATTTTTGAGGAAAACTTCTTAATGAAAAAGAAAGCTATTGCTGTGATCAAACCTTAGTTACTAACTACTATGACAGAGACCCAAAAACATGAGGTATAACTCTTGATAAAGGAAAGGATGACTGCCTCTCCTTAAAAAAACAATTCTCCACAGGCATTTTGCTAACAATTCAAAATCCAGTGTGTGCATGCGAGTTGTGTAAAGTTAGGGCGTGTGTACACGCATGCAGACCTTATGCAGGTCGCGTGTACTTATGAAGCTCTTCAAAAAATGAAAAAACAAGCAATCAAGCACTGGCAGAGACTATTGGTATTGAGAACCAGAATCTCTTGAAGACTCAGAAACTTACTTTGACAGAAAAAAGAAAACACTTCAAGGAAAATTTCATAGAACAAAACCAATCCGAGGTGGAACCTAAGCTATAAACTCCAAACAACAAAAACTAGAATGAGTTCTAGAAAACCCTTGATAAAGATCACTTTTGACAAGGGAGAGGATGATTGCCTCTCTAAAAAAATTTCTGAAATTATACACACGACTAACACTTCATCATCTATCATGTACACGCGGGATGTGTGAAGGTAGGGCATGGGTACACGCGTGCAGACCTTATACAAGATGCGTGTACCTCTGTGGGTCCTGTAAAAAAAATGCATTCAAGCAAAGAAACATAGATAACTGGTATGGAAGACCAGAATCTCTGTTAGCTCAGACTTTTGCAGAAACTTTAAAACCAAGGAATGAAACCAGTTTTTAAAAATACCCAAGAAAAATATTCCCAGAAACCCTAGAGATCCCCAGTATGGTCGCCAATTCTGTTGTGGGTGGGAATCCCTCCTACAGAGTTAGCATTTAAGGGCTCTAATCATGCATGCAGAAAATGACCATTTCAAAGGCCTCTACTTTCTCCTATTCTCCCAACACAAAACCCCACAATCATGCAATACAAAGGTATAAACAAGATTTGATAACTCTACCTTAAGTCCTTTGTTTGATGTTGATCCCTTCTCTTTCACTCACTCTTTGATTGCAAGCCTCCTCCCAAAGATGACCTACATTCACAGATGAACAAACAGAGAGATACGAACATGCATTTCATATACTAATTGTTGGGCTATTTGTGACAATCTCATAAAATAAATATTCAAATTGAACACATGATATGGTGGAACGGGAAAAGTATTCCTTTTTGTATTAATCTTCACAAGAGTAAACTTACAATATGTGGTCGGCACTGCTCCTCGAAACTGGTCCTAGGCTCCTCTTCAACTGTCTTCCAACTTCTTTTCTCTATACTTCTCTTTGCACAAGGATGGCTAAAGGTTGGGACAAAGGGAATACTCAATTGGGTATAGTTTCTTTACTATGATTTTCCTCCCTTCAAATGGGACCCCTACCCCTTATTTTATAGGCTAGAAGGAGCTAGGTATTTGGTCAAATGACCGGCCATGCATGGCTGAAAGGTTTAGTTAACTTACCCAAAGTTGTGTGTTTCGTCAACAATTTTCCTTTTTTCGTGCTTTTGTAGGTACACACGGGTTGTCTTGGGTCAGCTAGCGTGTACACACATGCAGTAATGGAGAAGGGTGTGTGGGCCTTTATAAAGGGGGTTTTTAAGAAGAGTTGTTCAGTAGTGTTTTCACAAAGAAGGAATCTGAGATGGTCTGATGCCAGGTAAGCATGTCTAGTGAAAATTAGGGTTATAATAGTTATGATGTCATCAAATATGAAGCGTGAAACTGTAGTGGAACTACACTCCTTAATTGTTCTTGCTTCAGCCCATCTTGTCAAGTATTTTGTCATAGTAATTATGTACCTTGCTCCTGTCCGCTTCCCTGGTGGGTTTATAGGTCCCACGAAGTCAATGGACCACTTCTCAAAGGCTTGAAGGGCCAGCTATGATGCTGATGGAATTTCATCTCTTTTAGATGGTTTCCCAATTCTCTGACATACATCACATGCTCTAGCATAATATTTAGCATCTCTCTGTAAAGTAGGCCACCAAAGGCCAGCTCGCAGCACCTTCTGCGCAGTTTCTCTCCCTGCGTAGTGTTCGCCTGCAATTCTTTCATGAGCTTCTGTGCGGATTAGTGGGTGCTCTACCTCCATAATACACCCTCATAATATCTCATCATGTCCCATCTTGTATAGCTGTCCAACTATAAGTGAAAATTTTGCAGCGCACACTACTAGTTGTTTCTTCTAAGGAATTGTATACTCAAGAGGTGTCATTCCTGTTGACAGGAACTGGACTATATTTGTGAAGTGATCATCAATCCTTCTAATAGATAGTAGTTGTGCATCCAGTAGTGTATCCTCCAAACTGGTGGGTTCTTCGCCATGTTCCAACCTTGACAAGTGTTCAGGACCTTTATTCATTCTTCCTGGTTTAACCACGATCTCGAAATCATATTCTTGAAACAACAGCAGCCATCTACATATTCTCCCCCCCAACACTGGCTCGTTGACTAGGTATTTCAACATGGAGTGATCTGTAAACATTTTAAAGTGTCCCCCCAACAAGTAGTGGTGGAACTTCTGCAGAGCATACACCATGGCCAATCCTTCTCTCTCTATAGTGGTGTAGTTAATTTCTGTTGTTGATAGCTTCCTTCTAGCAAAGGCTAGTGGGTGATCGATGTCTCATCTTCCTGGTTGTGCTAACACAACTCCTAGTGCAATGGAAGATGCATCAACATGCACATGGAACTCTTTACTCCAATCTGGGAAAACCAGAATGGGCGCAGTAACCATCTTTTGTTTTAGCATGACGAAGCTCTATTGGCACTCTTCTGTCCAATTAAACTGATGGTCCTTCTTCAAAAGCTTCTCCATGGGTGTTGTAATCTGGGCATATCCTTTGATGAATTTTTGATAATAGCCAGTATGTCCCAACGTAGTGCGTAGTTGTTTGACTGAAGTAGGAGGTGGAAAATCAACTATAATGGCAATTTTTGATGGATCAACAAACAATCCCTCCTTGCATACAATATGTCCTAACAGTACTCCAAATGGTGAGAAGAAGATACACTTCTTCAGATTCAAAGCGATTTGACACTGCCTGCACTTATCCAACATTAGCCTTGGACATTCAATATGATTTTTCCACAAACTAAAAAAAAATCCAGCCATCAAAATATGCTTCTAGAAATTTATGCAAAAACTCTTTGAACACTTCGACCACCACCTGGTAAAACATGGCTGGAGCATTCTTCAATCTGAATGGAATGAATGTATACTGATAGGATCCCCATTTTGTTGTGAACATGGTCTTATGGCTATCCTCCTTGGCAATCTGGATCTAATGGTATCTTGAAAATCCGTTTGTAAAAGAATACACCTCCTGGCCTCCCACATTATCTAACACTTCGTCAGTGAATGGTGTAGGGAAAGGGTCATGCAAAAAAGAATCATTCATCTTCCTAAGATCTACGCAGATCCTGATCTTGCCTGTCTTCTTGTCTTGTACTACCATAGGAATTATCCACTACGACTCTTCGATAGGTTCTATAATGCCTACTTCCAACATTCTTTCAAGCTCAATCTTCACTTTTTCTTTGTATTTTGGGTTCAGTCTATAGGGTCACTATTTGACTAGTTTTTCATCTGGTTTCAAAGGTATCCTCATCTCACCCATAGGTCCTTTGATTCCCTTCATATCAGTGAACTTGGTCATGAACAAGTGTTGATACTTGTGTAGCAACTCTGTAATCTTGTCAATGGTAGCAACATCCCCATAATCTTCGACATTGGCAAGCTTCAGTGTCTCCTCTGTTCCAATATTGACCTTTCAGATCTTGATTAGCTAACCAATAAATGGTAGTTCAACTCCTAGTCCTTCCACATCTCTCTGGCCTTCTGTTTTTGTGATGTTCACCTTCCTCGGATCGTCATCTTCATCGGCATTGATGTTGTAACAGGCTTGCAGTTTCTGGAGCGGTGTAGTCCATTCGTCCTCTTCTTGTGCCAAAGGAAGGCTAGATGCTTCCTCAAATAATTTATGTCTCACAATATGTAATGCTTGATCTACTGAGGGGTATTGAATTTCAAATAAAAATGTGGTTACAAAATTCTGAGTCAGACCTTCCCAATCTGTAGTGATGAGGCACAACTCCTCTGTAGGTACCAGTTGATAGGACTCGTGTCTAGCATTTTAATGAATATGTCTACCCATTGATCTCTAGGAATGTTACTCCATGCATCTTCACATCTTTGTACATGGTCCTTCGGGCAACTTCGACCTATGTACCTTACTTTGCAACTTTTTTCTTGTGCTGAGAACCACATTGTCATCAAAGTACGACATTGTATCTATTCTGCAATGTTTCTTTTATGTGTCCCCCACCATCTTGGTGGTGTGGATTTTAGGGCCTCATCCAGTGCCAACAACCTCTTTTTTTTTGGTACACTTGCTTCAAAGTCTAATAGGAATGCTTCTAATGGATTCAGACCGTCAAACATGGGTAAGTTACTCACTATTGTGTCGATCCAACGAACTTCTCTAGTTAATATAGCATGTATCCTTGTAGAGACTTCATACAACTGGTTATGTCAGTTCTCTAATGCTTCTTCTGAATCTGATGAAAACACACTATCACTTCACCAACTTAAGTTTCCATCAGCTATAGGATTGATGTAATCCTGTTGTTTGGCTGTTAGTTTGTATATGTTCTCCAATTTGTATGCGCAGTCTTCTTCTCTAATGGGCTCTATGTAGCGCTGACCCTCATCTGGATCAAAGGGTGCAATGACCCTAAGGCCAACTCTCTCAAATGTCATACGTATTTTCTTTAGATAAAAAATAGTAGAGTTATTGAAGGCCCAATCAATTCCTAACAACGTTGGGTAAGGGAAACTGTCATCAACTATCTCAATTACCTCAAAATTTGCAAATGTTCTTACTCCATCGATGTCCACAAGGACATGCTCCAATCATCCAAATGGCTAACAGCTTGCTGATTAGCCATCCTAATTCTGATAGGGGAATAGATCAACTTTGGCTTTCCCATCAGTGCCTAGGTTTGCTTCACCATGACATTAACTTCCAACCCTAAGTCAAGGACTACATAATCTATCTCATACTCTCCTATTTGAGCATTCAAATGTAACTCCTTATTTGTCCTTCTCTTTTTTCCAATTTGGTGTACTGCTCTATTCAGTAAGGGGTCTATCCTTCCTAGCTCATATTGTCTGATTAAGTTATGTAGCTCTTGTACAATGCTTTCATCCCAAGTCAAATTAATACAAGTGCATAAAAATTCCATGAGCTTGCTTACCTGTTTTCCTTCTTTTGGCAAAACAGACTGATCAAATGCCTGAGTCATTCTATATTCTCTTACTTCTGGTCAAGTCTTTGATGAATAACTTTGATATCCTTTGAACTCTTGTCTCGCCTCTTTAAATATTTGTCTTTCTTTCTTTGCATCAAAGGTCTGGATCTTCTCTGCAGCTTTCCTAATTCTTGAATCCTATGTAGTCTTTCCTTGGGTCATTCTATCTTCTCCTGTAGAAGTGCCTCCTCGAGTGATAACAACGACTCTAGGATCTGCTCCGCGAGGTTCATCATATATTAGCTGCACTTGTGGGTTCTACTGAGGTCCTCATCTTTCCTGAAGCTTAGCGAGAAGCACAAGACAATCTTCTACAACATGTTCAAATGAGCTACAGTAGATACAAGTAGTGCAAGGGTTTTGACAATCCCTTGCTAAGTGTCCTGGTTGTGTGAAGTTGTAACATATGATCTATCCTCGGCCTCGGCCCATTCCTCCTCTGCATCCTCTTCCTTTGAATCCACCATGAGGATTGAATTTTCCTCTTCCTGGGGAGTTATATTGTGTAGTGTTCCCTTCTTGTTGTACTTCGCCTTGAATCTTATATATGTCTCTCGACCTTTCATGCATGAGATCGTAATCCCTACAATCCCTATCATCATTCCCTACAGACTTATAGAATGTGAAGTACAATTTTTTGGGTGTCTAAACATATTTCTGCATGTAATAACACTCACCAGGGTGATCTCTGTTTCTGCATACTTTGCACCAAGGTAATGTGACTTGCCTCAAAGGGCTCGGAGCTCCCGAGGCCAGGTATTCATGAAACAGGGGGGAGTGCTCCTTGTCATGGACTTCTTATCTACATCTGACACATCGTATGTCTTCTCTTTTGGCCTTTCCCTTGTCTTTTTTCATATCCTTGACTTGTAGAGATAAACTGGTTAGCTGGCTCAATATTTGGCTCATACCTGAGTTGGATTCTCCCATGGGGGTTGATATCAGTTTCATGGTGATCTCCAATGCCTCCGCCTATGAAGAAATCTTCTATTGCATTAGGGGAACTCTGATGTGTGGTAATAGGGAAGCAATGAACCATTCCTTGTTCTTCTCACCTGGGATCTGGAAAGTCAGTCGGCCAGTTAAGGTCTCGAATCGTTGGTCGAACTCTCAAACAAGTTCAGCTACCTTATGTTTGATCTCTTTCAGTTCTTTAATACATTGGGACTCCAACTTAGGTTTTTTAAATTATGTAATCAGCGTTTTATTGATCTCATTCAGTGGCTTAGGTTGTGCAAGTCCTTGGATAAGCTTCATATACCAGCTCAGTGCGCGATCTCTTAAAGTTGTACTAAACTGAGTTCTTTTGACATCTTCGTCAGTGACATTCTTAATGTTCCACACAGCTTCGCACAGGAACCAATGTTGATCTGGATCTTCAAATCCATCTCACCTAAAGATAGGAAGCCTCATCTCATCCACCATAGATCTTCCTAGGTTTCCTAGGTTTCATGTCTGAGTATATGCTAAACTGTTAGTGACAATGCTTTGAATGCTCTGGTGACTCTGATTACTTTGATTTCTTAATACTATTGAACCAACAATAGGGATAATAGTACTTACTTCAATAGTCTGCATAGTTCCTGAGGTTTATGGCTTGTCCCGACGAAGTTATTCAGCTTTCCCTTCCTTTGAATTCTCTTTGTCTGTCAGGTCTGCCTCTTCTCCACTGTAGAAACACTAATCCCTGTAGTTCTTCTTAAACAAGTTCGCAGGATGCACTTCTCTGAAAACCCTCCCACTACGCGTATGGCCCACTTCTGTGTCGTTGTCGTTGTTTGAATTTTTGAACATTAGCCTCTTCAAATCCAACCAATCTAATGGATCTTCAAGATGTTCTTCTCATGCAATAGCATCTTGATCCTTAGCTTCAGAAAATGTAAAAATTTCCCTCTAGGTCCCTTGAAAAAATATCTCTCAGCTTGGCTATACGATTCTACTCTGTCAACAACAAATTCAGTGATATACCCTCCAATGATGCTATCGAACCAGTGATATACTGCTCGTGACATGACATTATCAACCCTCTTAACCTTCTTGATCAACGTTGACATCCAAACTATAGGAGATCTAGATCTAATCTCAAACTGCGTATCTTCTAATCTGGCTAGCCACTCATATAACTGTTGGTGGATTCCTCCAAAGAATATCTCTTGTATGTTGGTGAAGATATACCTTCCTAACCAAGCCTATATAATTAGATTAGGGTTCTTATTTTGGGCTTCAACGAAGTCCTTCTGTTGATCCTCTATCCACTTCTGAATCTCTGTCTTTGATGGGAACCACCTTGACATTTCCTCAAGAAAATTCATTTCCAGGCAACAGAACCATTTGTTGGCATAGGGGAAGATCCAAGGTTCAACTCCAAGAGAGCACCAACAAGCCCTAACTACTTGCCCTTTCAGGAGCACCTGCGAAGAATATGCAGTCTCACTCGAAGTAGCTATGAGGGGGTTGCAGGGCAGAGATGTCTACAACCAAGGGAAGTATCAAGTGGATCTATTACAAAACAAAATAATATGCACAACTCACTTAGCATCACAGATCTATCAGGCACTACTATCTATCAGATCTAATACAACAATGCAACAATAGAATAACAATGACAAATATCAGAGCATCAATCATACACATATGACACAAGATGTACGTGGTTCACCCTCTCTCTAGGGTTACATCCACAAAACGGTGCTATAATATATTAGAACAAAGCATATAGTTCTTGTCTGCACTCTCAACTAGAAAATCTTCTTCTTCCTTCTCTCTTTCTCTCTTTCCCTCTCTCTCTCCCCTTCTTGCACACCTAGCTACAGGACTTGACCTTCACACCCAGCTGAAGATCTTACAATACCAGAAGGCTCTCACACTCAACACTTCTCTCTTACAATACAATACTCACTTACAACAACAGTAACAACAACATCATACCAACTTGTACCAACCTGACCCAAGTCCTCTTGACCTTTATTTATACATTACAATATCTCACCGACATCCTTAGGCCTAAACCTAGGTTTCAAAACCCTAGGTGTCTAAAACCCTAGGTCAACTTGACCCATGTTTTCAGGGCTTCACCAGCCTGTCTTTCTTTCCTTCTCATGTGGTTCTCCACAACATCCAATGGTGGCTTTTCCCACTTGCTGAGTTGTCCCCGATCCTTCTTTCTTTCTGACTCGTCATTCTTGATCTCCTCTTCCAACGACTTGCTTTCTTGGGCTTCACTCCATATTTTCTTCTCTTTTTCTCACTTTGACCCAGTATCAGTTACTGTGTCTTCCATGAAGTTCGCTTTCTCCCTTTTCTTCCTTGATATTCACTTCCTTCCATAACCCAGGGTCAACGGGAACTAACTAAACAAATATCAACAATAGGTCGAATGTTGTAATTGAAGAAGTTATGATATTCCTATCCTAATGAACAAATGACCAGTATCAACAAAAACAGTTAGTTGAACACATAATAGAAGCAACAAGCCTAGATACTCAAGGACCAGTCGACATCAATACTAATGACATAGAACTCAGGTCTGAACCTGCAAATATTCTAAATATAGATCTGTCTCTTAGACATCCATCCCTAATAAATCCTCATGCAAATCATCTAGACTCCCCTGAGCGCAACACCAATACAAATCATATCATCCCACAAGGCTAGGAAGAATGTTAGTTCACTAAGAAATAAGTTAATCAAGAAGAAACAAAGGAAAACATTGACTAGACTCGAGAAAAAAATGATAATAATAAAGGCACTGGCGTTGAGCCTGAAAAGCAAAAGGAACATGGAGGAAAAGGCCAAAAAAATAAGAAAACTAAGCATAAGATGAACATCAACCGCACATTCAAATCAGTTGGTTCGATAGAAAAACCTACAGAAACAATATTCAATCCCAAGGTTACATCAAATGAACAATTCATGGAACTATATACTGAAGTATCTAGGGAAGCAATGGTCAGATGGATAAGAGTTACAAGAGATGGTAGTCGACTTATGGACAAAAGAAGTAAAGAAAAATAGGTACTAAAGGATACCACACTTTTACCAAAAGAAAAGTTAGGCCTGGAACATCAAACTGAAGGTGTGGACCCTCTAGCTGCAATAAAACATATAATCCATGCAATTATAAGTATAGCGGCCAATAACCAAGCCTAAATCCAACATTTGAGGCAAGAAAATAAGGATCTAAAACAACAAAGCAGTCGGAAAGTAAGAACTAACCAATAAACTCTTGCCCGACAAAGGACAAAAAATTTATAATCTGAAGTGAAAAACTTCAAGGGAATTCATGATCAATTCTAGAAGGGCAGATCACACGAAACCACTTTGAGCACAATACTTAAAAATTGGCCCACATATTTATCTGATGCATATGACAAAATTAAAATACATAAAAATGTAGTCGTTGACTTAGAAGCAACTCGACTTTTTGATACTGATGCAAAGTCTAAGCAGGTTATCTCTAGCCATCTAACAAAAGAATGAATAGCCAAGGTAGACTTAATGTGACAAGAAAGAGAATGGTTAAAGGAAGCAAGATAATATCATATGGTAACAGACCAAACCATCAAGAACCTCGACAAAATAAAAGAAAAAATTGAGGAAACAAATAAAAACGTCAACCTAGAGTCGACCTCAGTGAATGAAGCCCCTTTAACAAAAAAATTAGAACTTTTAAGGAAAATGAATAAAATGGAAATAGAGGCACAACATATAGTCGAGGAATGGAACATGTTCTTTTCAAATTTTCTACTTTCAACCCCAACCATTTATCAAACAACATTTGAAAATTTATCACAAGCACTTGTAGAGCAGTCAAAAGAACCATCATCCTACAGGAAAAGATTTCATTTTTTCAATCCTACACCCTTTGAATCAAACATACCAGTTGACAACTATCAATTAACAATGAAACAAGTCATCCTCAAAGGGTTTGAAGAATCACGTATTCCTGCAGAAATAATACCCTTTCCAACTGGTGTATAGATGCATGAATGGGATATTCTTCAGGACACAAGAAAGCAACCATAAAAGCTATAAAGAAGCCACCCTCATCAATATTTTCTCTTCTCTCTTTCTTATTATCATTTTGCAATAACCTCAGAAGGACTTAGTAGAATTTTTTATAATTTTTTTCATACTCCCCTGATTGCTAGAAACGAGAAAGGAATTAAGGGGGGGGAGATGTTGTAGGTGATAGTCAGCTCTTTCGAATAGACCCCCCAATCAACTCGAGTGTAAGAGTCTTTGTAACATCCCCGACCACCAACAGGCTGGGAAACGCTACCTTGCACAACCTTAATCTAGCCTTTTGAGCTCTAATACCATATTGTAACATCCCCGACCATCAACCCACTTGTCGGGTAACACTACTACGCAGAACATTATCATACTCATATATAAAACATGCATATTAAAATTAATTAACAGATTTAACTAAACAACTCAGAGTAAGAACATGATTACTGCTAATACACATCATCAAGGACATTAACAATAATTCATATGGTCAAAAGAATACATGATAACATATAAGCATCACAGGCATGCAAAACATAATATTAAGCACAAACTGATACTTATCTTTGAAACTATAGTAATTCCACCAATTGCGTGCAAACCTTCCATGAACCTCCCAGCCTTAGACTGCACTTCTCACACTCTCAGTAGTAGGTCACCCCCGAGCTGGGACTAAGCTCCATCGGGTAGGGAATCCTAGGCTAGACAAGGTCAACGGGAAGACACACAGTTACAGAGGATGGGTTTTCTCATAGGAGAAACTTATGCCCACTACTCACAGACTCTCATTCCCCACATTCATGTTCCACCCCAGGAGTATACACCTTCATTGTCACCAAGACAGTCCTTCGGTTGCTAAACCTCCCTTTCCTCAGTCTTCAACAATAGACCAAAATAGAAGTCTCAGAGTTTTGTAGTAGCTACACGACCCCTTCCAAGAGTTCTTACTTCCCGAGCAAACTGTCTCACCTGGGGAGAGTTGCTCACAGGTCTGGCGAGTTGTTCTTTTCAACCGCAACCACCTCCCCAACCTGGAGAGAGTGTTACACACAAGCCAGACAACCTGTTTCTTTCAACTCAGTTTCCAACGCAGTCAAGCAACTACAGGGCTCAACATGAACATACACTAGCCAGCAAGCCATAGACAATCAAGCACTACGTGGCCACAATAGTCCACGGGAAACACAAACATGGGCTTTCCCAAATTGGTGACATATGGATGCTACAGCATAACAAGGCTCAGAAATTATGGGACATTCGGTTCTCCCAACTAGCAATACAAGATAGACTCATGACTCAGGTTTCAGGGATGCATGGGGTGTACAGAGATTCCACGCAGAGGCTTAATGGTTCAGGTAAGGATTTCCCAGAACAAACACCGAAACAGAGGTTGATCCTGGACACCCATGAGTTCAGACGTAGGATAGAGAATGGAAGGTTGAACCCCCAACACAACTCCCTTCTCTAGTTTTAACTGCATGCGCCCAGGTCGACACCTATCTCCCTGGGGCTGCATGCTCCCCATTTTTCACACGTTCCCCCTTCCAGGAACTTAGGATAAAACATAAACATTTACACATCTTTGGAATCATATTTAATTATTATCCCCAAGGTCTTAAGCTCCTAAGCTTAGCCCTTCTCCCAACCTTTCAGCCCCCTTTGCCTTACCCGGACTTTGTGGAAGCTTAGCCCCCATCACTCATTCATCGTGGTTGGTCCACACACAGAGGTGTTTTTATATTAATAATGTGCATCATTACATGTACAAAACTCAGGCGCTTGGCCTTCAACACTTAGGCTCTCTGGCCTAATACACACATAAACCCACCAGCTTAGATAAACTTGGCTCACCAACCTATAAAACAAGATTACAATTCATTATGAAATTGGGGCACGTCCTTGGGGTATTACAATCCCCTCCCCTTATTTTTGCACTATCCTCATTGCAACTTTCACACAACATCAACAAGATTTCCAAAATCTTAAAAAAGATGCGTGTATTCTGCCCGCATTGCATCTTCATGCTCCCATGTTGCGTCCTCGGGTCCGTACCAGGTCTACTAGACCTTTACAAGCCCTATGGATTGATTCTAGAGTTGCTTGCTTTTCCAGTCCAAAATGCGCACATGATGCACTTGCAGGACACCTTCTTGTTCCACCTGAATCACATTCCAATCAATCACATGATTAGGATCAGATATATGTTTCTTAAGTAATGAAACATGAAACACATTATGTACAGTCATGGATGCAGGTAACGCACGCATATATGCAACTGGCCCAATCCTTTCTAGGATTTCAAATGGTCCACAAAATCTGGCTGCCAACTTGGAACAGCTTCCCAGCCTCAAGGAACTTCTATTGGCTTTTACTTTCATAAAAACATGATCTCCCACTTTAAACTCTATGTGGGTTCTATTTTTATCATCATAACGTTTCTTCCTGTCTTGGGAAAATTTCAAATTCTGCTTAATTTTTAGCATATGTTCTTCCATTTCCTTGAGCAACTCTGGCACAACTACTACTATGTCAACTGGATTATCCCAGCTTACTGGGATATTGCACTTTCTACCATAAAGTTCTTCAAATGGGATCATCTTCAATGATGCTTGATACCCATTGTTGTAGGCGAATTCTACCAAGTGCAGGTAGTCTTCCCATTTTGATGGTTTGTCCATCACATACATCCTTAGTATGTCTTCTATCACTCGATTCACCCGCTCTGTCTACCCATCCGACTCAGGATGATAGGCTATACTAAAATTCAGATTCGTTATGAATCCCTCGAATAACCCTTTCCATAAATTTGAGGTAAATTCCAGGTCTCTGTCGGACACAAATGTCTTGGGAATTTTGTGCAATCGTGCCACTTACTTCATAAAAATATCAGCTACCTCTGCTTCCTTGTGAGTAGTCTTTAATGGAATGAAATGGGCAGCTTTCGTAAGCTTGTCGACGACCACCACGATGGAATCATGTTGCTTGCCTGTTCTGGGCAAACCAATGATGAAATCCATTGTCACCACTTCCCACTTCCATTTAGGAATGGGTAAAGGTTGCAACAACCCTGTTGGGTGCCTATGCTCAGCTTTAACCTTCTGAGACTCCATACATCTAGTGATGTATTCAATGATCTCTTTCTTCATACTTGTCCAAAAGTAATGGCTCTTGACTGCTGCCACAATCTTCTAATATCTAGGGTGCCCGACATAAGGCATGTTATGCATTTATTTTAGAATTACAAGTTTCAAATACTAGACATTAGGTATATAAACTCATTTATTGTACATAAGTATTCCATTATCTCCTAGATTATAATCTTCCACTCCTTCCAGCTTCTTATCTTACTGTAGCTTCACTACCAATTCCCTGTACTGCAAGTTGGCGCTTGCAGCTTCCAAAAATCTGCTCTTTATATGAGTTTGATACATGCTAATGGTTGTAGCATGTAATTCGTGTACTCTCCTGCTCATTGCATCAACCACTTTGTTCTCCTTCCCTTTGATATGCTTGATATCAAAATCATATTCACAGAGAAATTCCAACCATGTACTCTACCTAGAGTTCAAGGTTGGTTGGTCAAACAAATACTTCAGACCATTATGGTATGTTCTCAATTCAAACCTCCTTTCTGTGAGGTAATGTATCCATTTCCTTAGAGCGTGAACGATGGCCGCTAAATCCAAATCATGAGTTGCATAGTTCATTTTATGCTCTTTCAAATTTCTGGATTCATAATAGATTACGAACCCATTCTAACTAAGGACTCCTCCCAGTCCTTCTTTGCATGCATCGGTGCATACCACAAAATCTTCATTTGGATCTGCAATCCTCAGGGTTGGAGCACTAGTTAACAGTTGCTTCAATCACTAAAATCTTTTCTCACAATCTTCTATCCACTGAAACTTCTTCTCCTTCCTTTGCAGGGAAGTGATAGGGTGATCTATCCTTGAGAACCCTGTTATGAACCTTCTATAATAACCAGCTAGACCCATAAAGGATCTGACTTCTGTCACATTCTTGGTCACTAACCATTCTCTAATGGCCTCAATCTTCTCAGGGTTTACAACGATCCCATCCTTTGAAATAATATGCTCCATGTCATGGATATTCTCCTAATAAAATGATCACTTGCTCATCTTGGCATACAGTTGGTGCTCTCTTAGAACCTGCAACACCATACTAAGATGTTGTTCATGCTCTTCCTCTGAATTGGAATACACCAAAATGTCATCCAGGAAGACTATGACAAACTTGTCTAGCTAGTCCCTGAACGCACCATTCATCAAGCACATAAAAATAGCAGGTGCATTTGACAACCCAAATGGCACCACTGTGAACTCGTAATGACCATACCTTTTTCTAAAGGAGGTCTTGTTGATGTCTTCATCCTTTATTCTTACCTGGTGATATCCTGACCTGAGATCTATCTTCAAAAATATATTCGCATCCTTCAACTGATCGAAGAGGTAATTAATCCTCGATAGAGGATACTTGTTCTTTACAGTCACTTTGTTCAATTGTCTAAAATCAATACATAATCTCATCGTTTTGTCCTTCTTCTTCATGAACAGAACCGGGGCTTCCCAAGGTGACAAACTTGGGCGTATGTATCCCTTCTTCAGAATCTCCTCAAGCTGCAATTGCAATTCTTTCAATGCTGGCGTACTCATTCTGTAAAGAGCTTTCGATATTGGAGTTGCTCTAGGCATCAACTTTACAGATAAGTCAATATCTCTTTTCGGAGGTAATCCTGGTACCTCTTGAAATACATCTTCAAACTCCTTTAGTACCACATGATCCCCAATACTTGACACCTTATTCTTAGGTGTTTCCTCCACATGGGCTACAAATAATTGACAACCTTTTCTATAGCACTTCTTCAGCTGCATTGTTGAGATATCTTTGATAGAAACAACTCTGGGAATTCCTTGGACTATTTTCTGATTCCCTTCCTCATTCACGCAAGTGAATGCCTTGTTATGACATTCCAGGATGGCATGGTGCTGGTCCAACCAATCCATCCCAATTAAATAGTCATAAGAGCCTAAAGGCAGAATGTTCAATTTATCCTTCATGGTCAGTCCATTCATGTCCACAGGACATGACTTAACCAACTCAGTGACTTTCCTCTTGGTTCCTGTAGCCAGCTACACTAACCAAGACTTTTCATGTTTACTTATTGATAAATGCAAACTTTTCACCACTCTAGGATCTATATAACTATGGCTAGCCCCTGAATCAATTAAAATAGTAAATGTTTGGTTGTTAATCATAACTTCCACTTCAATCATGTGCAACTGAAATTCATCTTGCTTGTTGTCCAGGGCCGCATAGATCCTTGGCATTCTACTGCCCATGTCCTCCACTATTTTTTCTTGCTTAACATTGTGGAAAACTCTCACTTTATCATTTCTGTGGGGGAAATTTCTATACTTATGGTTTCCTTTACAACCCCAACACTCCATAGGTGCTTGTCTTGGCATTTTTCCACCCATTTCAGCCTTTATGGGCTCTCTAAAATATACTTGTCCCTGAGGATTTTTTTTGAAAAAGGATGACTTAGTTCCTTTCTGCCTCTTCTCTTTCTTGAACATCTTCTTGTCTTCCCAAGCCTTCTGGAAGGTAGGGTTTTCTTTTTGTTTTTCATATAATCATTTCTCCCTCCTTATCATTTCTTCCATAGTTTTTGGGTCATCATACTGAATCTTGTTACCAATGGAAGGTGGCAATCCACTTAGATATCTCTGAATCTTCACAGTCTCATCCTTGATGAATGAAACATACTTCAACAATTCTAGAAACCTTTGTTCATACTCATCAATGGTCATGCTGCCTAGCTTGAGTTCAAAGAACTCTTTCATCTTCCTGTCATAATATCTCTTAGTCAAGTATTTCTTCTCGAAATACCTCTTAAATTCCTTCCAAGTGATATCTTTCTCTCTAATGTCTTGCACCTGCACAAGTTGATCCCACCACATGGATGTTTTTCCTTTAAGTTGATACATCACAATTCTTCCCTCTGCATGAGAGGAATAATTATGTAGTTGGAAATATTTCCTCATGCCAAGGAACCATGTTTCGACATATTCCTCCTTCTTATGTTCTCCATCAAACGTAAGAGGTTTAATCTTATTCATTTCACCCTTCAATTCATCCACTCCAGATCTTCTGTTCTTTTTGGTAGGAGATGGGCTTGAACTACTGTGTGCCCTTCTCTTGGAGTGACTTTGGGAGTGATGATGGTGTCTACCAACACTCCTTGAACTTCTTCTCCCCTCAGAAGTTTGGTGACTCCCTGTTCTACTCAAGTCAATCTCCCTATCCAAATTCTTTTCTATTCTCTCCAAACTCTTTAACAACTTTACGTTGAATTCTCCTTGTTTTTCCTAAACTTTTCTGAGCTTTCTGCTATCTGCTCGGTGAGTTTGGGCATCTTTCTACAATTCTTCAATGATCTTCCTCAGATTTCCTTCCTTATCTATCTTTTTCCTGTGTCCATTGGAGTTCGATCTTCCGAGCTCTGCTTGGATCTATAACTTTCGGGTGATATCCCCCTTTTTTCTTAGTCCCTATCCCATGCGATCACGGGTCGTGACCAAACGCTAAACTACTAGGTGCTACTCTGGCTTTCACCTTCGGAGATTTCAAAGAACATACAACTATCTCTCAGAGTTCTGATTTCTAGACTCGTGAAGTCAAGTGGATCAACGACCCACGTTTACCCATCATCCAATGACTGAAATATATGGTGGTATTTTCATCTTTGAAGTTTCGGGACTTCGAGACTTCTGGAATTTAGACCTCAGGAGTTCCCACACTTGTTTCCTCCCAATCTTCTAACATCCGAAATTCCTATCTACTTTACCCTTCAGCCCCACATAGTACAACTTTCACCAACTAAGGCGGTGGCACGTGGCAGATCCAGGGAGGTCCACATCACCTTTGGAGACGTCATCGGGTCCCACCCTGCTCGCTTTTCATTTTGGAGTTTCGGGCATCGGGAGTTCGTGCATCCGTACATCTCGTTTCTCCCGATTGCCAAAATTCTGAAATTACGATCTACCTTCTACTTGATCCAATGGTCAATTTTTCATCCTCCGATCTATGATGTAGATCTTTCTTGAGTTTTTGGAGTTTCGAGTATCGATAGTTCGTGCATCATTACACCTCGTTTCTCCCAATATTTGAATCCCTAAAAGGTTTCCAGGATAACTCTTTTGCACCTTCTCCAAATATGACAATTGTGAGGGTTCTCCTTTCCTCCTGAATAGATCCTATGGCTCCAACACTTCCGGTGTTGAGATATCTCTCTCCTTGTGGCCATATACCACACCGACTGCGGGTTTTATAATACCGCTACACCTCCTGAGCTTTGTAACACAACCAAGTGACTCCTTGGCACTCCAGAACATTCTAAGGTCCAAAAATTGGCTCTTCCAAACATAATTTCCACCTGAAACCTCGAGTATAATGACCACTTATCCAGCCCATTCAAGCTCAGCGTTGACACCTTGGCTCAAAACTCAAATTTTGTCTAATTTGACAACAATTCTTTCTTAAAATCTTGCTTCAACTTCCACTAACATGGCCCATCCAGGCTCAGTGTTGTAACCATGGCTATGATACCAGATTGTAACATTCCTGACCACCAACAGGTTGGGCAATGCTACCTTACACAACCTTAATGTAGCCTTTTGAGCTTTGATACCAGATTGTAACATCCCCGACCATCAACCCACTTGCCGGGTAACGCTACTACATGGAAAATTCTCATACTCATATATAAAACATGCATATTAAACTTAATTAACATATTTAACTAAACAACTCAGAGTAAGCACATGATTACTTCTAATACACATCATCAAGGACATTAACAATAATTCATATGCGCAACAAAATACATGATAACATATAATCATCACAGGCATGCAAAACATAATATTAAGCACAAACTGATACTTATCTTTGAAATTGTAGTAATTCCACCAACTGTGTGTAGACCTTCCACGAACCTCCCAGCCTTAGACCACGTTGCTCATCACTCTCAGCGGTAGGTCACCCCCAAGTTGGGACTAAGCTCCACTGGGCAAGGAATCCTAGGCTAAACAAGGTCAACGGGAAGACACACATTTATAGAGGAAGGATTTTCTCCCAAGAGCCACTTATGCCCATTGCTCACAGACTCTCATTCCCCACATGCCTGTCCCACCCTAGGAGTATACACCTTCATTGTCACTAAGACATTCATTCGACTGCTAAACCTCCCTTGACTTGGGCTTCAACAACAGACCAGACCAGAAGTCTCAGATCTCTGTAGCAACTACATGACCCCTTCCAGGAGTTCTTACTTCCTCAGCACACTCTCTCACCCGGGGAGAGTTGCTCACAGGTCTGGCAACCTGTTATTTTCAACTGAAACCACCTCCATCACCTAGAGAGAGTGTTACACACAGGCCAGGCAACCTGTTTCTTTCAACTCAGTTTCCAATGCATTCGGGCAACTACGAGGCTCAACACGAAAATACATTGGCCAACAAGCCACACGCAATCAAGCACTGCGTGGCCACAATAGTCCACGAGAAACACAGACACGAGCTTTCCCAAACTGGTGACAGACGGACGCTACAACATAACAAGGCTCAACAATTACAGGACATTCGGTTCTCCCAACCAGCAATACAGGACAGACTCGCGGCCTAGGTTTCGTGGATGTGTGAGGTGTACAAATATTCCATGCAAAGGCTTAATGGTTTAGGTAAGGATTTCCCATAACAAACACCGAAACAGAGGTCGATCCTGGACACCTGCAAGTTCAAACATAGGATGGAGAATGGAAGGTCAAACCCCCAACATGGCTCCCTTCTCTAGTTTTAACTGCATGTGCCCAGGTCAACACCTATCTCCCTAGGGCTACATGCTCCCCATTTTTCACATGTTCCCCCTTCCAGGAACTTAGGATAAAACATAATCATTTACACAACTTTGGAATAATATTTAATTATTATCCCCAAGGTCTTAAACTCATAAGCTTAGCCCTTCTTCCAACATTTCAGCCCCCTCTCCCTTACCCAGTCTTTGTGGAAGCTTAGTCCCCCATCACTCATTCATTGTGGTCGGTCCACATGCAGAGGTGTTTTTATATTAATAATGTGCATCATTACATGTATAAAAATCAAGCTCTTAGCCTTCAACACTTAGGCTCTCTGGCCTAATAAACACATAATCCCATCGGCTTAGATAAACTTGGCTCACCAGCCTATAAAACAAGATTACAATTCATTATGCAATTGGGGCACGTCCTTGGGGTATTACAATCCGTTAAGGAAGTTGGTCGAATAGGATGTTAGACTCAATCATCCTGATAGTTAATGTAACCAACTACTAATTGTACAACACACACACACACACACACACACACACACACACACACACACACACACACATACATCATTATGTAATGGAAAGACAAAGGTCATTTTGGTTATACTTATAAAATTCCTTGATGGTTCTCCCACTATTGTGTATTTCTATCGGTATGCTTGTGTGCTTCTATATATGATGCTATAACGTGTATTTATCCATGTAAGTATCTACTCACAACTTATCATACTTTCAACCTGATTACAACACTCACATGACAGGGAAAATGACCCACTAAGAGAATATACAATATAGACAAACTTGACAATGCATGTGTTATTGTACATGTTGGAATACTGAGAGGGGGGGGGGTGAATAAATATGAACACTTTTACCACTTTTAACCACAATATATAAACTTTAATCTTATCAACAATATATCATCAATGTATCATCTATCATTTCATTCAATAAATCATGAGCATACAAACATAAGCAACATCACATCAACATCATCGCATCAAATAAATAGTACACCAGAATTTACGTGGAATCCCAAATGGGAGAAAACCACATAATGTTTTCTTATATATTATCAAGAATACATTCATTGGAAGCACCAACTTCCCAATTCTCCAGCTACAAATTGAAGGAGGCTACAACCCCCTATTTATAGGATCCAACCTGAAGGAAGCTACAAATCCATGAATTATCTGGCTCCAACCACAAGGAGGCTACAACCCCCTCTGATTGTCAGACTCCAACATGAAGGAATCTCCAACTCCATGTTTTCTCTGGCACCAATGAAAAGGAGGCTACAACTCCATTTCCTTGCCCTATCTTGCTGCTCTGAAATATAAGTGTGTACCAACTATCAATGCCATTGTCACTATCACTATCACTGTCACTATCACCATCACTGTCACTTTCACTATCGCTGTCACATCAACCTGTAACCTGTCAACTTGTCATTGTATACAAATTGTCATTGTCACCAACCTGTCACTCTTAAATTTTGATTGTATCCAACTTGTCACATCAACCTGTCACTGCGTAACTTGTCCAACCTGTCACTATTACATCAGCATGTCACTGATTAACATGTCCAACCTGTCACTGTCATCGATGCTCAACTAGATCCTCTCACGTGGATCATATACCAAGTACACCTCTCAACTAGATGTCCAACATCACCAGCACATGCCTCTACCAATCATGTACCAATATCACCAACAAACCATCACAAGATATGTGTCTCAACTATGTACCAAACCATCAACATGTACCATACCAAGCATCAACCATGTACCACAACTTGTACCACAAAAAGTGCATCAACCATGCACCAACACATGTACCATGTACCTCAACCATCAACCATGTACATCAACAATGTATATCAACACCTGTACCATACCATGTACCTCAACCATCAACCATGTACATCAACAATGTCCATCAACACATGTACCATACCATGTACCTCAACCATCAACCATGTACATCAACGCTTTTACCATAGCATGTACCAACAATTTATCTCAACCATATACCTTATCACTCAATCATGCCAGACACCATATACCATAGGATATACACAATGCAGTACCTCACCAAAGAATCTACCAATATCAACATCATATGCCTCTAACCATGCATCATATCATCAACCATATACCTCAAACACGTGATAACATCACCATACCAAACCAAATA
>ML796642.1:88615-101396 GCA_009831015.1 Picea engelmannii
CACTCTTGTTGACATCAATGAAAACTAACTCACCATCAATCTCAACCACATCTCTAGGGCTTCCAAACTTCTCCAAAGGTTGACATCAATGACAACCAACTATCCAATAGTATGACCCTGTACTGACACACTTCCCAAGATGTATGCAAATTTCATTCAGAAAACCTACATACATATGCAACTGTCTCCACAGAAACTCGCGTACATATACAAAAATATTGTATGACAACTTTCATATGGTGCTACGTTTTCCTCTAGTTTCTATCAACTAAAACCTACTTCTGGTTGCCTATGCTCTATCTTCGCCTTTACCTATATGATATCTAGATGGAAGTCCTTCTCCACCTATCTGAGATATTGAATCACATATTTTCATGATCCAACCTTCTCTGCATCAACACTTGGATGAAATCTGTTCACCCAATCAGTGAGATATCCTCACTCTTGTGTAAGAAAATGTCCTTCTTTGCTTCTACACTCCTCACACTAGGAAAATTCCTTCTTTTCTAGGTCTAACCTTGATCTCTCATCAAGGTAATTTATCGAACTTGGCATCTCACCAAATTTACCGAACTTGGCATCTCACCAAAGGTTCCCACCTTGGTCTCTCACCAAGGGTCTCTTCATCTTGACATGTCACCAAAGATCCTCACCTTCATCTCTCACTAAGGTCTTTGTGTTGACTCCCTCAACACAAGTGACTCCTCAAGAGTGTCTTCTTCTTTACTCTAGCCTTGCTTTTATAATCATGAGTTATAATCTAAATCTGATCTCCAAAGTGATTGATGGTTGATATTACTTCTCACACTCACTTAAGATTTGCATACTTAGATTACATGCTAATTACTTTTAGCACTTTCCTTAAATAAATCAATTAACTAATAAAAACAATTTACTTTAATTAATTCATTTTAAATAAAGTAAAGTCTCACATTTAGAAGGCTCTCAACAACTTCCACATGCTATACACATGCCAATGCGGAAGTACTTGTTTGATGCTACCACTAACATCAACAACATCAAAAATCTCAACTAAAGGGTTACTTGCACAACAAGACTCTCTATTAATAAAAAAATGAATATGAAACAAAAGAAGACATTATCTAATATATATCTACTACAACATTTCCTTCATCCCATGAAATGTTTTGATAAGGCATAAGATTATTAAGTTCATGGGAAGAGGCATTATCCTATATATGTTCCATATGCACATTAACACCATCAAGCACTTCAAAAGGGTCGGCCCTATAGAGTTTGTTTGAATAGGACAATGGGTGGGTTCCTACAAGATTAAACATTAAAGAGATCAGGATACAAAAAATAATAAGTAGAAGAATTAAGATAATGAAAAGCCTCTCTTGAAAATAAGCATTTCCAAAAGGTGCTTATTTGAATGGTATTTCCTCTTCCTTAAGCACATTAGTGACTAATTCTAAATCAATAGGCTCCACACTAGGAATGATTTTGCAATCAACCCCTTTTTCATCAACATTATTTTCCTCTTTCAAGCAAAAAGTGGATTCTTGTGCTAAAAGTGTTATTTCTTGTATGTTAATTTCTTCTCCTTGAGTGAAATGATCAACATTATTGTTTTTCTCTTGAAAAATATGAGAATTTGTAATATCTTTCAAAACATTCTCATGGTTAGAAGAGAGGAGAAAATCGCGAGAATTTTCAAAACATGAAGGTTCAATAAATGATATGAAAATGATAGGAAAACATTATTGATCTATCTCAATTAAACTAGGAGAGATTGTGATAGAAGAACAAATCAGATCAACATAAATTAATTCCACTTTATCCATTTTTTATGAAGTGTTCATGTTATGTGTGTCTATATCTTCTTCATTAATAGATTGATCAACATTCATGTGTTTTTCCATAGCTTCCTCCTCCATTTCTTGTGATGAAAAATATGATATAGGATAATGAGAACTTGACATAACCATCAATGTGACCTGAAGTATCCCATTTTTAGCAAAACAACCCTCCTCTTGATTAGCTATAGAAAAATATAAACTTGAATTTACTGCACAAGAGATTTCTTTTTCATCACAAGGAAAGAAAAGGGCAATGACATGGTGGGAGGATACATATGCTTCTTCCAAAAAAGCATGTTCTCTCTGATCTGTATCCCCCAAAGTAAAGAAAGATCATAACATATGATAACCAAGTCATTAATATTTTCAACATTTTCATGTAAATCTAAATCAACATGTAAAGTATGATTAAGACATGATTCAGATTCTTCATCCTCTAGCTAATCCATTTTAGTAGTAAGAGAAATTAAATGGAGAATCATATCACTAAAAAAGGGCCTATCATCCAAAGGAAATCTATAGAAAAGATGCATAAATCTAATAAAAAATTCTTCAAGAGATTCATCTTTGTTCTTCCTAAGATCCAATATTTTTGCACACAATTCATCATAATTATAATTCTTAAATGCACACCAAAGTTCACACATAATATACTCCCATGTGTGAATAGAAGCAGTCGACAATGTCTCATACCAATTCTTGACCCAGCCTGTGAAAGTGAGAGTAAACAACCTGCAAATGACACCTTCATGGGAGATATTTTGAGAAAAACAAATTTTCCGAAACCGAAAAATATGTTCAAATGCATATGTTTCCCCCTCCCCATTAAATTTAATTTGAGACAAGAGATGAAAAATATTTCTAGGAGTTTTAAGAGGTACAAAACTAGAAACACATCTCCATAAAGGGATATGGGAAGGATCCATTATTAAATTATAATAATTAACGAGAATGACTCCATAGGATCAACTTGTCGCCTAGCGCTCCTTCTAGTGCCATTTATGTTGATGGGTCTAAATGGTATGTTAAGCAAGTAAGGGAGAATTCCCAATGGAAGGTCCCAATCAAACCTACTCCCATCTGGGGTAGTGTTTCTGACTAGTATGTGTGTCTGGTTTCCACTAAGAATTAAAAGAAAAAGAGTGAAAGACAATAAATTGTTCCCAAAGAATTCTTATCAATTCTAAATCTAATTAAAATAGAATCAAACTAACTAATCTAATTTCTTCTAAACTATCCTCTGCAGGAGAAAATCTTTAGAATGAAAACAACATAAAACAATGCCATTAATTGCATAAATAGTTCATGGGAATCAATAACGTGTTAAAACAATAACTTTTCCATTAAATCACAAATAGTTTCAAATTGAACCTATAACATTACCACTATATTCATCAGAAATCGTAACAGCTTAAACATCTCAAATACTACACACATAAATAGTTCATATGATAAATATTCAAGAAGCTTAAAAGACAAAGACAAATGTAGAATAGTCCCAAATTTATTCAATAACAATCATGATCTTGAAATTCCTTCTTCTCTTCATTGCTGAGATGATAGTACCACCATCAATGATGGGAAAAAGTCCCTCTTACATTCAATGGTTTTACTTTTATAAAACAAGGAAGACCTTTCACCTTTTGAAACAACCAACAATTACATCTCTTCAACTTGCTTATTTTGTCTCATTAAATGACTCGAATCCCGTACATTTTTGTAAATGATTATACATATGATTATGTGGATTTCCACAATTAGTCATGATGCTAGATAATTTTTTTGGATGTAAACTGTGTAGAAAATTTCGAAGCCTCATACAAAGTTTACATATAGAAAAATTCTCCAACATAATGATTATACAAGTGTTATAAATAGAATTTAAAAAGACTCATGAGTAGCCAACGTCGCTTTATAGGTTGTTCATGAGCGATATTTATTGAAAATATCACTGGCTCTACTCGGTTGTATCTGCGTCCACTATTCAAAATTTTCTAGGTGTTTCCATCATCAACTTGTCAATAATAGTTGTATTAGCATTTTCTTATCTCTGCTAGATTTCCAACATGCTCTCATGGGCTTGATTTCATCTTTTTGATCATGAGTTATGGTCTTCTGAAAGTGGTGAATGAAAATTAGATGATTTATTTCCTTGAAACACACATAGTTACCAGGTTTGGTGTTCCTCAATCTTAGGTATTTGATAATGAAAATTACTTTTCATCATTGAAATTAATTGAATATTCTCTAGAAAAGAATATCAAAATAAAGTATGCAACAAATTGTTACCCCCAAGGAAATGGTATGGAAGAATCCACAAATAAAAATATGACAAGAATCCTTAAGAAAATTGTAATTGACCATTAAATAAAATGGCATCTATATTTACCAAATACCCTGTGGGATGATAGGGCGACACCCAAAGATTCCATAGGAAACTTTCCTTTCTACTTGTTTTATGGACAGGAAGCCATTTTACCTACTCACATTTTATTACCTTCTATGCAACTATCTCAATCTATCTAGGAGAAAAATTTCCCTATCATGCAACATAGGTTGAATACACTTCTCAATTTGGAAGAACAAAGAGAGAAATCTAAAACAAGGTTAGACCAACACCAAGATCTAGTAAAACATTGGTTTGAAAAAAGATCGGTCAATAGTAAGTATTTTCAAGTTGGGGACTTAGTACTCAAGTGGGATAAAGCCAATGAAACAAAAGGGAAACACACAAAGCTTCAACACCTCTGGCTTGGCCCATATAAAATTTGTGAAAAGATTGGATCTAGAACTTCCAAGCTCAAAACCTTAGAAGGGGAGGTCGAGGAACTCCTTTTCAATGGCCAAATCCTCAAAAAGTATTTCTTGTAAGCACTTAAGCTGATGTAGACATGTACATAGTAGTTTTCTTTTCATGAATGCTTCTTTAGGAGATTTTATTTTTCTTTTAGTACAATTGCTCTTTTAATAACGGTTTCCTTTTGAACCGACTCTAGATTAATTTCCATGCCTTGATTTTCACTCATCCATTCTAAGTCTATTTGTATAATGGAAATTACAAGTTGGATACTATTAGAAAGGAATATAAACTTCATCTAAGGCTCCATCTCAATAACACCTTGAGGTGGAAAATGCATTCTTTGCAACTTGTGTGGAATGAGGATGTCAGGGTCAAATAGTGAGGATCTGAGCATGAAAAAATCTCACAAAAATCTCAAGTTATACATTGGATAAGATATAATAAAAAAGTTGGATATAATTGTGATATCTTCCTAGTCATGGGGTTACTCTCACAATGAATTCTAGAGCTTACATGCGTTCAGGATGAGAACTTATAGGTATTCTTTTGATCATTATATGTGAGCTCCACTCACTCCACATTAAATAACAACCCTTATATATCCTTAAAAGGTGGACCCATGAGGACTACAAGTGTTGACTGGCCTACATATCTAAGGAACTCTCATATCACCCTTCTTCCTTCACACCCTATTTGCACAAGCTGAACTTGTATACAAATATATAAGGGTGAAAAGACCTAAAAGCAAAGGGAAGTTGAAAAGCAATATTAATTGCATGGGAAGTAAAATTAAACATGTCAGGGCTATGGATGCTCATTGTTAGTGGGGCCATGCTTATATGATACTGAGGAAACTTTTTCGTGCCTATGAACACTCGTTGGTAGTGAAGCAATGCTTAGAAAAGAGATATGAGAAAAAAACATTAGCCTATTGTCAATTACAAACAGTCTATGTGTGATGTCATACCACAACAAGGAGTATATGTTGGTACAATCCTAATCAATTAAACTCATATCTTGGCTTGTAGAGAATTCTCAAAAGGAATTCTAGAAGTTCTCGTTACTTGATAATATCTTTTAGAAACAAAATTTGATGACGTGGAATGCATGACTCATGGGAGAACCGTAGTTTCTTTAAAAATTTATCCTTAACAATCCAATTTGATCTTTGAATGTTTTAAGGTCAGAGATAATTGGTTCTTATCACTAAATCGTCATTTTTTGTACACACAATAATTCCCATTAAATCCTCCCATTATATCCTCCCATGACAACGTGCAAGCGGGAATATTTTTACTTAAAAAAACTAACCCACAAGCCTAATGGAATAACCTTCTTCGTGTAGGCTCTTATCATTAAAGGTTAAGTTCATGTTTATGCCATATGATCTTTTTGAAACCATTATTCCATAAGCTTTACGAGGTAACCTTTTCTGCAAGTATTCCTCTATTTGAAATGTGTTATGTTTATTGGATTTTGTTCCCTGCGAGCCAATCATAGACAAACATGTAATCCTATAACAATAATCCATGCGGGAAGGTCTTTGCGCATGGGATCCTTGTTAGAGCAGGGACTTATTTTAGTTTATCCATCGCCCACAACCCCGCGATCCAATAGATGATTTTATCACCAAACTTTGGACCGCAAACCTATTGTCATACATAATTCTTATCTCTGAAATTGTTCACCAAACCCATGAAATTGTTCTCGCGAAGCATGAGTCTGCAACACAAAAAAATATTGTGCTTCTCCTACCTTGTGAACTTCGAATTGAAGAACATTAATGTTCTGAAGTTCATCCAGAGGAAAACTAAGGTCGAGATTTGATTGATTGAAGAACTGCATTTATTATACACGGTTTAAGTTAATAAGCATAGGAAGTGGAGGTGTTGAATTATTTTGAGTTCATTGCATTTGTAAATATTGTGGTAGAATTATATCGCTCTACGTAAAGCCTTAACTTATTTTTGAATTATACAGGTGCCCCATGTAGATAATGTATAGAAATAAAGATCCACGCAGGAGAGCTACAACACCTAACACTCTAGTTCAGACGAAGAACACTAAATACGTCCTCTTAGCATATACTAGTTCTCAAAACAGGCTAGGCACATTCTCGTCATGGAAGGAAATATACAGGTTATTTCACATGGAATATTTCCCAAGAAAGATGAAAATTTGAAAGCATATGCAAACATAGGGAAGAGTGGAATAAATGATGTGGTTGTTAGACCAACCCTTCTTCCTCACAATGATGCAACCCACTGGGAATACACACATTTGAACATGCTAGCATAGATAATCAAATATTAGGCAGGAAATCCCCTAGCCTCACTGGGGGAGGATACTCTACTTAAAATGTACACGTTTCTAGTGCAAGTCATTTCCTCACCAAGCAATTTCTAGAGGAATTTGCTAAAAAGAACCCTAATTTCATTAAATTAATGGAGGATTGGTGGGATGAAGACACAGTTTCACAAAAAGTAAAATGGGGTAGACAATACACGGTACCTCAAAAGGCCACATTGGCTTCTTATGAGAATGATTTGTCATATGTACTGAGAGGTAGACATCATATATTTCAAGATGTAATGGGTGCCCCTGGTCCTATGTGTAGCGAAAGAAGGGATAATTTTCAATTGGGCACGGATATTGAACGACAATATCTTATGCAACGTAATGAAGTTAGCATAAAAAAATACCAGGTTTTTATATATTAGATTATTTTATTGATTCCCTTTTCTCTTCTATTTCCTTTGTGGGAATGAACTCGACTTGGAACCATGATCTCCCACCCATACACATCTATCGTTTTGTGTTGTGGAAGTGCAACTATAAAAAATATTTTTATGAACTTTGTGATGAATTTATGGTTCCATTCTTTGATCCAAGTGGATATCGGTAGCCACCCACCTATTCCACTGGCTCAAAGACCAATTTCCATTTTGGCAGTTTTTTCCTAGTTTTTCAAGTATTAAACTTTCGAGGTCGTTTTGAGGCCCCAAACAACATTTTTTGGGTCTGCCATAGTCACATGGTAGGATTTAACCAAATTGTGATCACAACATGTGTAGTCCTTGGATATTTCTTTCCAACAATCTATCGTGCATCTAAAACGAAGATTGTATGCAAAAGTTATGACCCCGAGAAGTCGATGTACCAACTTACCCCATCGGGGCCCACATGACTTTTGATACTTCCTCTCCTAAGGTTATGTTTTTGGATGTTTAGGGTTTTCTAATTTATTCTTTATGTTAAAAAGGCCTTTGGAGCCTCATTGTAACCATATCTAGCGAATGAGCATAGCCGACACATCTCTTCTCAGAGATAAGATACCACCATTCTAGGTAGCTTGTGTGCTTTTGCATTTTACAGTCTTTTGTATTTCAATCAGTCATTAATATAATATGAGATTCACTATATTATTGTGTCATTTCCATATCTCTGTGTAATTCTTTGTTATATCTATGTTATATCTTTGCCTTTGTATCGTTCCTAAAACAATCCAGATCAGTGGTATTAGAGCGATCTTGATCCGGATTTAGGAGCGGAACGAACTGATTAAAACACTGAATACAATAAACACAAAGATATGAAGAACGACACAAATATCCAATGAAAAATATCTTTTATTGAATAAATGAAATAGGTTGAAACTGTAAAACTGCAAAACTAAAACACTAGCTCGAATGGTGGTAGTTATCTCTGAGAAGAGATGTGGTTGCTACGCGCATCTGTCTGAGAAAAATGATTACAATGAGGCTCCAGAGACCTTTTTAACATTATTCATGAATGCCAAAACCATAGACATCCAAAAACCTAACCCTAGGAGATGAAACGCCAAAAGTTATGTGGGCCCCTATGGGTAAGTTGGTACCTCAACTTCCCAGTGTCATAACTTTTGCATATGACCTACGTTTTAGGTGCGTGATATCCCGTTGAAAACGTCTTTTCGAGAACTACGCAATATGTTGTCAAACTCTGACTCTGTCTACAATTTGACTGTGGCGAGAAAAAAAAAAAACATTGTTTAGGGCCCCAAAATGGCCCTTGAAGTACAAAAAGATGTGATGACATGAAAACATACAAAATAAGCCAATTTGATTAGGTGGGAGGCCACCAATATCCACCTGGAAGATGTGTAGGGCTTCAGACAACCTCGAAAATGTAGTACCCACAATTACAAAGAAGTACAGAATAACATGTTGAACTAAAAAATATCAAGAGAAGCTAGTTGGAATAGATGGGTGGCCACCAATATCCACCTGGATCAAATCTGCTCCTTTTTGTCCTCAGTGCATGTCCCTGATGAGGTTCCAGTATAGAGAGTTGGGTCTTGAGCTTGTATCTCTTGAGTTTTATCGCTCTCGCACACCCAAGCGACTTTCCATGGTAGAAGAAAATAGGGATGATGGGACAGGAGATCCTTTCAAATTGTTGCTCGAGGAATCCCTCACACGATGAGATGATGGATAATTTCACCCATATCCTTCGACAGTTTCCGGCAACAACAGAGGCACTTTCAACCAGAAATCACTTCGGAGTTTGACACCATTCAAGGTACAATTTAAATTTGATATTCCTTTTTTTGAAAGATAGATAGATGTTGACGCTTTGGAAAAATGATTAAATCTACTAGAGGGTTATTTCTCTGTCCAAAATTTTTCCAACAGTGAAAATATCACCTTCACTCTCTTTAAGGCCCTTCCCCATGTTATATATTGGTGGGAGACTTACTATGAGAAACATGTCGAGGATGAGTATGTAATTTTTGGGCTAGGACGTACTTGGGTGGATTTTGTTGATTCCCTTAAGGAACAATATTACCGTGTTGGAAGTTATGATGACTAGTACAAGAGATGGACCACACTACGCCAAGAGATAGGCCAAATGGTACTGGATTTCACAAATACTTTCCATACCTTGCACACCAAGCCGGGTATCAAATATTTTGAGTGTCATCTGGTCCTAAAATACAATGGGGCTCTACATAGGTAAATCCAAACTGAAATGGAGTTTCTATACATCTCATCATTGGGAGTCGCTTATCTATATGATGTCAAAATCAAGCAGAAATTCAAGAAGCAGAAAAAGGAGTTTGGGTCTACAAATACACAACAAACAAAGTATGGTAAGGGTGGCCCTAACTCCCAAGCCAAAGGATAGAGAAAGGATGGAGAACTTGAGGATAACTAGCCCAAGCCACCAAAAAACAAGGATAATGAGAAGTCAAAGAAAGACACCGGAAAATGGTGCAAGTTCCACAAAATCCCTTGGCACAATACTAATGAATGTTGCTCCAAACAATATTTTTTGGCTGAGACGAAATCCCTAGGGTCATATGCTAACTCAGACTCTGATTATGAGCCATAAAAGGGAAGGAATATCATTGATGCAGAACCTAGTATCACCATCTCTACCACAAAAGTCCATCCTGTGGAACCGGAGGAGCCTAAAGAAGGGGAGTGTATTTTCCACTGACAGATGTGGGTGAAGGGAACCCCACTCCATTTCATTGTTGACAATGATAGCCAGAATAAATTGATCTCAATAGATGTTTTCAAGAGGTTGAGCATGAAAATTACGCAACATTCTCATCCATACACCATCAGTTGGCTCAGCTAGGGACAAGACATCCACGTCATCCAACAATGTCGCATGCGCTACATCATCAAACCCTTCAAAGATGAGGTATTGTGTGATGTTGCCCCACTTGAAGTTTTTTATGTTTTTCTAGGACAACCATATATGTGGAAGCATCATGTTGTTTATGAATCTAGGCCTTGTAGTGTCATTATTACTTTGGGAGATCAACTCTACAAGGTATCGGAGGCAGTCCAAAATAATGTGGTCTCTTTGATTTCTACGAAGCAGTGCAGAAAGGTGGTTCCTCATATCGGGATATTTTTCCTTTGTATGGTTTGATTGGAAGGTGAACGGAAGGTCACTACCACTGCCAAAACCTCTGCATGAGATCTCTCTTTCCAGTAGCAATAGGCGAACAGAATAGTCGAAGAGTACAAAGACATATTCTCCTCGCATACTAGGGTGCATGTGCACTATCAAGTAAATCACTCAATTTATATGACACCCGATGATCCTATACCCAACAACCTTGTATATAGGCGTTCTATTATGGATAATGAAGAAATCAAATTCCATATCTAAGAGTTAATTTTGAAGGTCCACATCAGACTAAGCTCCTCACCTTACGGGAGCCCAATTTTTCTAGTACAAAAGAAGGACGAGACATGGAGACTTTATATTGATTATAGAGCCCTAAAAAATATCATAGTCAAGAACCGATACCCAATTCCTTGGATTAATGATCATATCGATCAGTTCAAGGGAGCTAAGTTTTTTAGTAAAATTGATCTGAAGTTGTCACATACCCACTAAGGTAACTAAAATTTTTATCTTTTCTTCGAGGGATAAGATCCCTGAATCCCTACGGGGCCTAGCGCATGCGCCTTTCGCAACTCAGGAGTTGGAGGGTCAAGGTTCTCGACTCCACTTTCTCCTAACGCTGATACCCGAAATGCGACATAGGTATGGCTCCTTCCTCACTAGCGCCTTCTACATGTAACCATATGCTAGGCTAATCCATGGCACTAATCGCAACTCGCGACTTCGCGAGTTGGGGTGTTAAGCCCTCGTGCTCCTCCTTTGCAAATTCCTGAGATAGGATAAGTCAATCGATGTGTTGACTCTTTTCAAGGCGACAAGTGTCCTTCAAGGGACCCTTTTCTGCAGTCCGATACCACACGGAGGTTATGATCCAATGGTTCTCCCGGGGCTTGGATACAACGACCATGATCACGTCGCGATCTCGCGGATTGTGAGTTCGAGCAATCCTACCCTGAACCACTCCAAGTCGCGAGTCAGCGAAATGCTACCCGATTGCCACGTGTCCTGTGCCGATAGACAATTCCAAATACTTCAGGATTTTCGGAACATTGTCAAGTCCACTCTCCTTCCTCTGCCTAGGTTAAGATCGACGGTCAGTAAAGCTCCGACAAATTCTTGGATCGATGGTCCAAGACAAGGGTGGGGTCCACTTTAAGCCGCCAATTCCAGACCCCCCCCTTATTAAAGGTAGATAGGCAAAGGGGGTCCGGAATCCAACCTTGACCATAGATCTGGGCTCCCCAATCCATGTCGTTGAAACATGCGTGCTCAATTCCGGACCCCCCCCCGCTTTAAAGGTAGAATGGCAAGGGGACTATGGAATGGAACCCTGGCCGTAGATCTGGGCGCACAGATTCTAGCTGCCCAGATTCGCCTGTCTTTTCACGAAACATGCATTTTGAGACCTAACTTAGGGTAAGTGGTTCCTCTTGATAGATCCATCAGATTTGACAGACATGGGGTATTTTTGAGCACGAGTAGGCAAAATGTTGAGCTTTCGCCACATGCCCTCCTTGATGGACGACTACGATCAAATCGTGACTTCGCGCATCGCGAGTTCCAACGGTATGTTCTTTGACCTTCTTGCTCTATGAGTCAACGAAACGCTGAGCTCTCACCACGCATCCCTTATGATGGATGACTCTGATGATTTCAGAACTTGTCTTATGGACCCTCCTCTGAATCCAACGAATATTAGCTCGCATGCTTCAGATCTGATAGCTCATATCTGTTTTCCTCATGCACTCACTTCTCACTGTCTGGACGTGGATTTTTGACGGTCCAGATCTCTCCTCTGTGGATAATCGAACGATAGTTATTTCTCTTCCTCCTGAGCTTGGAATTTCTCCTGTCTGGGAAGGATTCTCTAAGGGTCGAAGGCTTCGACCTTTGATTCATTTGCGAGCCCTGTGACCTTGGGTCTCGTCTATATTACCCTTCACTCTGGTTATCTACACTCATCATATCTTGCAAGGACTATAAGAATCGATGCGTTAATGCCTACGCTCCTTCCTCAAATTCAATAGTCGTGATAGACCTTGGGTCCTCCCGAACGAATCTTGTCCGTTCGTCTTCCAAATGGAAGGACATTTCCTTTCGATACTTGAATGTTAAGATCCAAATACCTGAATACAAAATATCACAATAGATCCAAAGATAAACCAGATCTTTACCCTTCACCATAAACCATTCACCATAACAATGAACACAAGAAATATCCAAAACCCTTGAGGTAGGGAAACACCATACA
>ML796642.1:130934-157506 GCA_009831015.1 Picea engelmannii
AAGAGATATATATTGTTGCATATGCAAGAGATCCTATTTCCAGCATTGCTTCCTCTAATATATCAATTTCTTCATCACATATAGAATTCAAAAACTCAATAGATTGAAGAGAAACATGCTCTTCATCTGTTTTGATAGCCTTTGCTGTAATAGAAAATATGTCTTGCATGTAAGTGACAAGCTTCTCATAATAAGTAGAATATATTGACACTAGGATTTCGAAAGTAGCTTGTTGAATCTTACTTCTGGAGACAGGGTTGCTACACACACTACTCTCATAATATAATCTCTCTCTACATCATTATCAAAATTTGTCTAAGAAAAATTCAAAGAATTATAAAATGCTCGAGTAGCAGCAAGCCTGACCTCATTGTTAAGCTCGAATGCATTCATTCCCTGCACAACATCTGTAAGGGTGGAATTCACTTGATCCTGAGCAAGAGTATCTACAGCAACCTCCTCACAAATATATCCAAGATTTTCTAGAGTGGCCTATTTGAGATACGCAGGTGGTTCCATTTTTTCTATGGATGATTTGTTGAAGGCTCAAGGATATACACTGGAAAAGTTTCATCTACCTACAACTTGAAAGAGAACAAAAATAAAGACACGTGTCCTCCAAACAAACTATGTATGCTCTGTTGTAGATATATGTGTTTTTTGTTTAGAAATTGTCGGAAGAACCACAATGTTTTTGATAGCTTGTCGACATTTCGGATCCACAACAGGATCCATATTCAGGAAAAAAAATCCTGAGGAAAAATAAGAGAGGAACCCTAATAAATAATGATGAGGAGTGTGGAAAACTAAAGTCAGCTATGTGAAACCCTAGGTTTGAGAATATTTTTTAAAAATAGGTATTTAATAGAGATTTTGTTAATTAATGAATTAAGTGGTTTAATTTGATAATCCAGATGGTGTTAATATTATTAATATTAATTTTTATGTTTAATTATAGGTTAAATTAGGGTTAATTTATTGAGGTAGTATTAATATTATTATTGTTATATTAATGGTAGAAGATTATATGTTGGTATTAATTAGGATGGTCTTGGAAGATAAGGACCCAATTAGACAAGATTGTGCAGTTATCCTCCGCAATTCCAAACCTCCAAAAAGAAACCTTAGCAAAGAAGAACGAATAGCAATTAATAACCTTCGAAATAACACAAACTTAATTATTCTCAAAGCAGATAAGGGTGGCGCCACGGTCATCATGAATAAAGAAGACTACATCACTAAAATGAATGAACACCTATCGTGTGGTAGTTACATTAAGATCCAAAAGAACCCCATTAAAAAGATAATAAAAGAAGTAAAGAAAGCCATCAATAACTCCAACTTAGACGAGAAGACGAAAAAGAGATTGCTTCCCACCAACGAGATCACCCCGAGAATTTATGGCCTATCGAAAATCCACAAGGAAGGAATCCCTCTCAGACCGATAGTCAATACGATAGGATCACCCACCTATGAGCTTGCCAAATATGTTACTAAAATTCTAGGCCCCTTAGTAGGTCACACTGACTCCTTCATAAAGACTCAAACGACTTCATTAATACTATTAAAAATGAGAAAATGAAACCAAATGACACCCTCATAAGCTTTGATGTTGTCTCTCTATTCACTAAGATCCCTCTTAATGATGTCATCCTACTTGTCAAAGAGGTAGCTGATCCAGTAACAACGAAACTAGCTGAGGTATGTCTTCGCTCCACATTCTTTATCTATCAAGGTGAATTCTATGAACAAAATAGTGGCGTGGCCATGGGCTCTCCGATTTCCCCCATCGTTGCCAACCTTTACATGGAAATCTTTGAGAAGAAATCCATAGATTCCTATCCCCTGAAACAATTAAGATGGAAACGTTACATTGATGATACTAATGTACTTTGGCCCCATGGGGAAGAAGATCTAAATAAGTTCTTCCATCACATCAACAATTTATACAAAGACATTAAATTCACAATGGAATGTGAAGAAAATGGTACCATCCCTTTCCTAGACATACTAATCAACAGAAAAGAAGATGGTAAATTAGGACATTCAATTTATAGAAAAAAGACCCACACAGAAAACTACTTCACGCCAGTTCCCATCATCACCCCAACCAAAAATTAGGAATTCTTAACACCTTATCCATAAGATCCATAAGGATTCCAGATAAAGAACACCTAGAACAAGAGAAAAATCACCTTTACAAAGTCTTCAAAAACATAGGTTACAAAGAAAAAGAGATTGAGAACGCAATAAAGAAAGCCCTAGAAAAAGAAAAAGAAAATAACAAACCTCAACAGAGAAACAACCAAACCCCGAGCCTCACCGCCTACCTCCCTTACATCCAAGGAGTCACTGACAAAATCACAAAAATACTAAACAAGAAGGAGATTAAGACCTCATTCATACCACTTAATACCATCAAATAGAAAATGAGATATGTTAAGGACAAGCTTGACCAACATAATTTCAAAGGAGTATACAGAATAGAATGTTCTTGTGGCAAATGCTACATTGGAGAAACAGGCCGCTCTTTTAACACCAGGATTAAAGAGCATAGTGCTAACATCAAGAATGAACGAACTCGCACCTCAGCACTAGCCGAACACTCTCTCACAACTAAGCATCATATACGCCTAGAAGACACCAAAATCTTAGCTAAAGAAAACCATCTCCTTAAAAGATGAATTAGAGAAGCAATGAAAATCATCAAAAATCCCGATAACCTAAATAGAGACAATGGCCTAGAGATTAGTGAAAGTTGGATCCCGCTCATTCGGGAAAGAAAACATTATTAACCTTATCCTTAGGACTCTAGAACTTACACCCTCACTTTTTCCGAACCTTAACATAACTTGGTTTTTTAAAACCAACCTTATTAAAACCAATTTATACCAGCATACCTTATCAAAATCCTTTTGACATACATTAATAATAATATTATTATTAACTCTTTTACATATTAAACATAACTTAACCTTAACCAACATAATACTTTAATAATTACTAACATCAACGGGATAATTAAAATTAAACCATTTCCAAGACCATCCTAATTAATACCAACATATAATCTTCTACCACTAATATAACAATAATAATATTAATACTACCTCAATAAATTAACCCTAATTTAACCTATAATTAAACATAAAAATTAATATTAATAATATTAAGACCATCTGGATTATCAAATTAAACCACTTAATTCATTAATTAACAAAATCTCTATTAAATACCTATTTTTAAAAAATCTTCTCAAACCTAGGGTTTAGCATAGCCGACTTTAGTTTTCCACACTCCTCATCATTATTTATTAGGGTTCCTCTCTTATTTTTCCTCAGGCTTTTTTGTCCTGAAGATGGATCCTGTTGTGGATCTGAAACGTCGACAAGCTATAAAAAACACTGTGGTTCTTCTGACAATTTCTAAACAAATCTCTCACCACAGAAACCTAAATGATCAGATATATGTGTTGTCATTGAATTTGAATGTTAATACTCGACACTCTTGTATGTTGACATCTCTTCTATATTGGATCAATGGAGAAAATGAATAGAGGCGGTAGACCACCATTCAAATGATCCTCAAACAAAATTTGTATGCTGACATGGAAACCCACGCACAAACCTGTTAACATCTGCACGATACATCTACTAAACCCTGCATCTTTCTCCTTGACACTTGGAGCTTCGATCTGTTGATAACAAGCTTCCAAACCCTGCAACTTGACACCATATGGCTTAAACCCTGCAGTTGTCAATTGTTTGTAATGGAAACTCTGTGTTTTTTTTTTAAATTCATCATATGGGACATATCCCGCATAAATCGGGGAAATAACATATATCATATTTAAATACGCCAATACTCCTATAGGTCTTCGATGCGTTATGTACAAGGTATGATCTCATGGGCTTGGAGCTCCTGTGTATTGTCTATCTCAAGAAGAAAAACTCCACGATGCACAGGGTTGTTGGCATTTAAATTTCAACATTTGGTGTTTCAATGCATTGTGCAATGCCTGCGTGGGATCTTCCCATGAAAATTGGTGGAAATGTTGTCGAACAAGGCATCAGGCATGGACCTCTCCAATCGACAGCTCGTTATTATGCTCTATGTTCATATTTATATGTAGGAAGGATATCCCACATTGCTCGGGGAAAAGAAAAAGTTTGCTTTATGAATCCCAATAGTCTCAAAGTATTTCAATGCGTTGTGCACAAAAACATCCTTGTAGGATCCTCCTCCTCGAGGGCTTGGTGTTTGGCACTGGGATTTGTGTTATGTGTTGGTGTAGGTGCTTGGCTCTATATTTATGGGCTCATATAATTGGAGATTAGGCCTGTGGGCCCAATATTTTTTTGGTCAAAATAACAAGCTCGAGGAAAGATAAAAAGCCAAAATGAACCTTTATTTCTTCACATGTAAAATGTTGTTCAAGTCCCCCCCCCCCCATTTTTTAAAATATTTTAAAACATAAATGGTATTAATTGGGTTTTGGCAATTAAAAACAATGCACACCCATGTGAAGAAATTAAGTTCTTAAGAGGATATAAAGTCTTAACGAGGTATGTTGTTTTTCCAGACTATGATAGGAGCTCTGACACCTATAATGCAGACTAGGACGAAGATTGCGGGATTTGGTGAAAAAATGACAATAAGAGATAATCAAAGATTAATGAAAGAATATGGAGGATATGGGAACGACAAAATACCCTAGGATTTTGCAAATCTAGCACAAAATTCAATGAAGAACTTTAAATTTTAAGTGTGTTCATTTGAGTGCTAACACTGGCTCCAATTGGGATGGAGGCCTCCCTGTGAGGCTCCAAGAACCTAGCAGTTCCAGTCTCCTTATACATTGGGCTATGGATTCATTTGTGCAACCAACCTATGATACCACCACTTATTCAAGAAAACTGAAAGACCCACTACAAACTAAAGGAAAGCAAGGCTTGGGAAGCGAGCGTATTACCTATGCTACCCTGCCCTAACCAAATTTGCAACTTGGTCAAGTAAAAGCATATTTATACAACAACCATTCAAGTAATTTGATGACTAAAATGATATCATCTATGCCACTGATCAATGAATAATAACAAAAATGTAGTAGCAGTGACATAAACTCCTTCAGAGAACCATACTCACCCATGAATATCGGTGAAATAATCAAATTTGAAATTTTCAGAAAATCTAAAACATACGACTCCATATAACTTGCAACTGGATCCTTGAAACTAATATTGGCAACATGTTGATTCAAAAAAAATAATTGTCCATGCATACACTCTCCTTTTCTTAAAAACAGATAACCTTTTTGTCCTTTCGAAATCAACTCTTGATCATCAGGAGAGACAATTTCTTCTTCAGAAAAAAATGATCATAAGATAATTGTACGACGGGATTTAAAGCATATTGATAATGATCATCTAAGAACATGTAATTATCTACAAAATTATCTGCTACAATATGGTCAAATTGTTTTGGAAACTGATCATAATCATAACATGCATCCCTGTCCATAGAGAAATATAAGAATACTGAAGAATCTTGTTCCAAATGTAAAACATACTCACAGTCTTGTTTCCCCTCTTGTGCATGCAAATTTTCAAAGTATGCTTGATCTCAAATCCTCTTGCAAGCCCAGATGTTCTCCTCAACCTCTTCAAAATATTCAAACAAGTGTCTTAAAGATGAATATTTTATTTCTCTCAGGAGAAGGACAAGATCTTAATGTTGAGCCATTTCATAGTAGACCATGGCAGCAGTCTCGGAAAGTCGGATTTCCAATGGCATGCTATGATAGAAATTGTAAAAACTCCTGTTGAAGACAGTCATAGGTTCTTCTTCCCTTCTCCTCAAAGAATTAAAATCGTCCCAGTACTGATCAAGTGACTTTTTCTCACCCCAACACTTTAAAAAGGAATTTCATAGCTCGATCCAAGAACCAATAAAATCGACTCCCAAACCTTTAAACCACACATCATCATCTCCAAACAAATCTTTGGAGAACGACCTCATTATAACATCATCATGTACTATCTCAAACTGATCAACAAAGTTCTCAAAGGATTCCAAATGCCTCTCAACTGTAACATGATCTTCTCCAGAGAACCAAGGAAGATACTCAAATAAATCAAGAGGGTAAGGATGGAGATAAGAACGAAGCCTTAAAGGTTTAAACATCTTGTTTCTGATTCTAATTTGAAAATCAGTGGGATGAATATGAGGTTTAACAAGCGGATGGAAAGGTTCAAGAGTAATAGCAGAAGGTAGTGATATCTTAGAAGGCTTTGAATTAGTTTCAACCTCCTCAAGGTTACAAGGGTGATCAAATTCAGGAGGGATTTGAATACAAAGCTCATCCTTATAAACAGGTTGAGCTGAGGATACATGATCAACATCTACAACAAAATCAATATGCATATTTTCTCCTTCCAAGGATGGATATATAAAGGAAGGTTGATGATCATCCGAATAGACAAAGAAGAGGATAATCCTCTTTATATGTAAAGGGAAAGAGAGAAATGACATGACAAAGAAAAATATGATTTCATGAAGAAATCTCACAAGGTGATACCTGGTCATCCCCTTTCGCATGGTGATATTTATGTCAGTAGGATCCTTCCTCCAGTGGATTATTTGATGGTGGAGTCACCAAGTAGATAATTACAATAAATTTATGTGTCCCTCTCTTATCTACCATCACAAGTTGGATCTATGTCATTATCCCAGAGAAGCTAGCTTCACACTTCGTTCCCTGACAACGACGCCATTTATGCTATCACTCCAAGAGTCACCCTAGACTGTAATTAGGTGAGCTTGGTAACATAAAAATAATTTGAATTTAAAACTTGAAAGATAAGCTTTAGAGTCATAGGGATTTGACAATAAGGATAGTTAAATTCATCTACTATACACATTCCCAATTATATCCTTCAGCAAAAGTGGCCTTAACAACTTCAGATCATACAACAGGCTTGATAAATGAATGAGAAAAATAAAACTGTGATATGAACCTGTCAGAGATACTTCCATCACTTATAACAATAAACTCATAGTGAAAATCTGTGTATTAAAAAAATATATATCACCAATGCAAAGAACAAAGACCTCACTCAATCATTATATGAATAAGAAGAAGAGTAAATCAGTGACTCATTAATATTAGTACACAGAGGAAAACAAAAATGAAAAGGAAAATCTGATATTTATTGATGGGAATCACAGATATGAAAAAATACAGAGAAAGAAAGTACACAATGATAACCACTTATGAATTCCTCTTGGTAGAAAGACCCCTCCCACTTAGCTCCTTCTAACCTCTTATCAGAGTTACAATAGTCTTTTTTTATATCTTCCCTTGTCGGTGATATCATTCTCATTCAAATAACAACCCTATCATAGGATTCATGTGCCCTCAAAATGGAAAGGCAACATGTGGATAATAGAAAATAACTAAAAAGATAAAAAATAGGGTAATGTTGGCCACTCCCCTAACATTTCTTTATGTTGATGAACTGTCCCTTTTTAGCGCTTCTCCCTTTGACAGGTGGCCCTCGAGCTCATATCTGATCTTCTAGCAACTGGAAAGATCCATAGAACACCTGGCAGTTTCTTACTCCCTTCAAAACTTCAGAACAAGAATTCACAACACATTTCACAGCGCTTGTCTGCAAGACATGCAATTTTTTGCACTGCAAAACTTAGTTGTATACTTTGTTTTCATTAACTTGATTTTCTTTAACACCTTGCATAGGTTTTGGAGATTAGCACAAGGTTACAGAAGGTGTCATAATTTAGTGTTGAGTTGCTTCAACTGCCACGCCCCTGTTTCTTCATCATTTGATTTAAAAAACTCAAACTCCAATAGAGCTAAGATTCATTGCAGACACTTGGTCTTTAACATATTCAATAAATTATTTGATCTCCTACATTCACCAACTGATGTAGTATGCACATGATAACTTCTGTAACACATTTCTATATCTTCTTAACTGAGCTTCCATGCTCTGTCTCCTACAAGAACTCCTTATCCCACTAGAAACTTAAACCTTTCAATCAATACCAAACTATCTATCTGCCTCACTCATCATATTTTCCTTCTCTGAAAGAACTCCTTGTTTTGTTAGGTTGAAGAGCTCCAATGGAAAATGGACCAAATCCACTATCACACTGGAAAATGTGTAGCCGAACCATGATAGGATTAGACCGAGATGGAGATATGTAGATAGTTTCATATGCAAGAGCTCCTATTGCCAGCATTGCTTCCTCTAATATATCAATTTCTTCGTCACATATAGAATTATAAAACTCGATAGCTTGAAGAGAAATAGTCTCTTCATCTGTTTTGACAGACTTTGTTGTAATAGAAAATATGTCTTGCATGTAAGTGACAAGCTTCTCATAATATGTAGAAGATATTGACACTAGGCATTCGAAAGCAGCTTGACGAATCTTACTTCTGAAGATAGGGTTGCTACACACACTACTCTCATAATAAAATATCTCTCTACATCATTATCAAAGTTCATCTAAGCAAAATTCAAAGCATTATACAATGCTCAAGTAGAAGCAAGCCTGACCTCATTGTTAAGCTCATATGCATTCATTCCCTGCATAATAGTTGTAAGGATGGAATTCACCTGATCCTGAGAAAGAGTATCTGCAACAACCTCCTGAAAAATATATCCAAGAGTTTCTAGAGTGGCCTATTTGAGATGCGCAGGTGGTTCCATTTTTTCTATGGATGATTTGTTGAAGGCTCGAGGATATACATTGGCAAAGTTTCATCTACCTACAACCTGAAAGAAACCGAAAAGAAAGACATGCATCCTCCAAACAAACTTTGTATGCTATGTTGTAGATATATGTGTTGTCATTGAATTTGAATGTTAATACTCGATGCTCTTGTGTGTTGGAATCTCTTCTATATCATATTGATGGAGAAAATGAGTAGAGGCAGTAGATCACCATTCAAACGATTCTCAAACAAAATCAATATGCTGACATGAAAACCCACGCCCAAACCTGCTAATATATGCATGATACATATACTAAACCATGCAACTTTCTCCTTGACACCTTGAGCTTTGATCTATTGATAGAAAGCTTCCAAACCCTGCAACTTGACACCATATGCCTTAAACCCTGTAGCTGTCAATTGTTTGCATTGGAAACTCTGCGTTTTTTTTAAAATTGACCATATGGGACATATCCTGCATAAATTGGGGAAATAACATATATCATATTTCGATAAGCCAATAATCCTGTAGGTCTTTGATGAGTTATGTACAAGGTATGATCTCATGGGCTTGGTGCTCTTGTCTATTGTCTATATTGAGCAGAAAAACTCCACATTGCACAGGGTTGTTAGCATTTAAATTTCAACATTTAACGTATCAATGCATTGTGCAAAGCCTGCGTGGGATCTTCCCATGACGGTTAGTGGAAATGTTGTCGAACAGGGCATTAGGCATGGACCTCTCCAATCGAAAGTTGGTTGTTATGCTCTGCATTCATATTTATATGCAAGTAGGATATCCCACATTGCTCGGGGAAAATAAAAAGTTTTCTTTATGAATGCAAATGGTCTCAAAGTATTTCGACGCATTGTGCACAAAGAAATCCGTGTAGGATCCTCCTCCTTGAGGGCTTGGCGTTCGGCGATGGGATTTGTATTATGTGTTGGTGTAGGTGCTTGGATCGACAGTTGTGGGCTCAGATAATTGGAGATTAGGCCTGTGGGCCCAATATTGTTTTGGTCAAAATAATAATCCCGAGAAAAGATAAAAATCCAAAATGAACCTTTATTTCTTCACATGTAAAATTTTGTTCAAGTTCCTCCCCCCCCCTTTTTTTTAATGTTTTAAAACATAATAATGGTATTAATTGGGTTTTGGAAATAAAAACAAATGCACACCCATGTGAAGAAATTAAGTTCTTAAGAGGATATAAAGTCTTAATGAGGTATGTTGTTTTGGAAGACTATGATAGGAGCTCTGACACCTATAATGCAGACTAGGACAAAGATTGTGGGATTTGGTGAAAAACTGACAATAAGAGCTAATCAAGGATTAATGAAAGAATATGGAGGATATGGGAACGAAAAAAGACCCTAGGATTTTGTAAATCTAGAACAAAATTCGATGAAGAACTTTAAATTTTATGTGTGCGCATTTGAGTGCTAACATATATTATTTGATATTCTTATGCTTTTGTAATTTCTTATGGATACAATGATGACGTTGCAGGTCTTGTCTGCAAGTATTTGTGATTGAATATGTGGATTTATTCTTTTGATATATTTTTGATTGATATGAATTAATTCTATTGTAAATGATATTATTTCAAACTGTATCCATCTTGTTATATTTTCACATGATGAGGATAGGATAAAATAGGATAGGTTAGCATTAAACTATATAGTTAGTTTTAATTCTGCTATAAGCAGTTTAATTCAACTCTAACAATAATTCTTTGGAGGACAATCTGTCCTCATCATTTTAATTAACAAACCCTTAAGTGAGAACTAGTCCACATATTGGTCATAATTTTCCATCCCAAACAACAGTGAGCCTAATTTGGGCTTGTCATTGGGCATCTTCCCTTACCTGATTGACAGGCCATTTGGACCCGTCAACACCTAGTGCTAAAAAATTCTATTGGTACCTATATATTTAGTTAGAGGAAGAGGATGCCCTTAATAAGCGGTTCAAGGTGTCATTCATGGCCCCAAAATCATTTAAGCTTCCTTTAGGGCCTAACTATTGGGTTTTTCCCCCTGACCATATCAATATATAGAGACTCATTATAACAACCTAGTTTTGAACCCCAATGTAGCATTGTATATTCATAAATATTATGAATGGCCAGAGGACAAGTGATGTAATATGTAAATATTGTACATTGAAAATAATAAAATGAAATACATCATCGGTTGTTACATGGGTAAGGACTTATGTAATGGGGGACTATGATTCCACAAGAGAGGGAGCTTAATGGGGGTTTGAGGGGTTTCTGCATTCCTTGAGTCTTAATCCACCTTCATTAATTAGTTTGAATTTTATCCTTTTATCCCTTTGAATTATTCAACACTCAATAATTGAATTCATGAAAGAGGGTGGGTGAGAAAGTAATCATATTCAGTTATGACATCATGGGTTGAGTGTAATCATTCCCGAGGAGGAGAGTAAGAGTTAAGAAAGTTTGGGAGAAGAAGAAATACAAGTAAGAAGAAGAGGATTTTTTTTACAGCTAGTAAGAAGAGAGGAAAAACAAAGATAAGTACTGGAAATTAGTATCCATCTATACTATGTATTGAAGGCAGTCTGTTGAAGCTAGTGATTATGATGAGAATGAGGTCATTATGCTTGTGAGTGATTACTGGTGAGAAACTATGGGAAGATCTTGTGTAAATTTTGTTGTGAGCACTCATGTTTCAACTGGATTTCTTGAAGCCCCCAAGAGAGAGATTCTTGGTTGGTCTATATTGGAGCCTTGGAGGGGATGGGGATTGTCTAAGGGACTATGATGTAGAGACAAAGTTATCATCCCTTGTATTGTGTAGATTGACAGAGAAGAGATATGGAAATTTGGAATTGTTGTAGGAGTAACATCACAATATTTTACTAAGTTTTGAGCTATTACAGTGGATTGCAGACACCTATAGGAGCTTGTTTGTCCTTTTGGAATCATAACCCCGGCTTGAGAGTGACTTGTTTTTAAGAGAATTGGAACAAAAAAATATGTGGTTGGGTGGAACATCCATCATCTATAGTTGGTTGTGTAAAACATATTAAAAGATAAGAGTTGTGATCATTGTGTCATTTACAATTTTAATGCTATGACTGAATGTTGCATTTCCTTTGTATGTTGTATGTATGAATGGTATTGTGTGTGTTTAATCAATTGCATTCACATTTTAAAATTTAATGATATTATCATGAGAGTGTATTTCATGCTACACATATTTTCCTCAATTGAAATCAATATGTTAGATATCATTTTCGGGATTAACTACGTAGAGTAAGTCATTAATCTATGACCCATATCCATGAATATTAGTCACAACTGGCCAATAATTCTCATGATTTGAATAGTCCACTTAGCACTCATTACATTGGGTGATGCTCATAGGGGTGAAGAAGTGGGATTGAAACCAACGAAATGAATTGCATAGAATCAATTATCACTTCTGGGGCTTTCACCCGGTAACCAGGACTTCCAAGGTGGTCACCCATCCCAAGAAGCCTCTGATTCAAGTGTTCTTAACTATGGAGTTTTCCCCAAAATCGAGCACACTTAGCTTGCTACCCCATTTGAAAAACCTTAGCAAGTATTTTTCCTTATGAACTATCTAGTTAGAGCTCCCTTCATTCTTATTATTTAAGCATAGAGGGGCTTCCACAGTGCAACATATTATATATCATTTTTGGGATTAACTACGTAGAGTAAGTCATTAATCTATTACCCATATCCATGACTATTAGTCTCAACTGGACAATAATTCTCATGATTTGAATAGTCCACTTAAGACTCATTGCATCAAGTGATGCTCACAGGAGTGAAGAAGTGGGATTGAAACCAACGAAATGAATCGTATAGCATCAACCATCACTTCCATGGCTTGCACCTGGTAACTAGGACTTCCCAGGTGGTCACCCATTCAAATACGCCTCTGGCTCAAGCACGCTTAACTATAGACTTTTCCCCACAATCAAGCACACTTAGCTTGCTACCCCATTTGCAAAACCTTAGCAAGTATTGTGCCTTATGAACTATCCAATTAGAGCTCACTTCACTCTTATTATATAAGCATAGAGGGGATTCCATAATGAAACATATTAGATATCATTTTCGATATTAACTACGTAGAGTAAGTCAATAATGTATGACCCATATCCATGAGTATTTGTCACAACTGGACAATAATTCTCATGATTTGAATAGTCCACTTAGCACTCATTGCATCAGGTGATGCTCATAGGGGTGAAGAAATGGGATTGAAACCAACAAAATGAATCACATAGCATCAATCATCACTTTTGAGGTTTTCACCCTGTAACCAAGACATCCCAGGTGGTCACCCATCCCAAGACGCCTCTGGATCAAGCATTCTCAACTATGGATTTGGGTATGTTACACCCATACTCAATGTGGCCTAGCAAATGATTTGGGTATGTTACACTCATACTCAATTTTTAATAGCTCATAATGCTAACTATTCCCATTCAGAGACCAATGATACCTTAGAAAGGTCCTTTGTGGTGGTTCAGCATGTTGTTGATGGCCCTAGATTTCTTGGAGCTTCCTTTAGGACCTAAGTGTTGGGTTTTATCTCTCGATCATGTCCAAGGATAGAAGGCCCATACCTAGTGCTCAGAATCTCCTAACGATTTCCATATCCCCACTTGAATGCCAAACATCCCCTCAATAGGTCATCTATGGTTGTTTGAGGTGTCATTCATGACCCGTGAGCCCTAGAATCTTCCTAATACCTCAAGAGGTTAGGTTTAGTGATTTGAGGCATTGTGTTTAGTTGTATATCATTTCAAGGGCCTTGGGACACACACATACTACTCAAAACCACCTTCTCGCACTAACATACCCAATCATAGACTAATGATATCCTCAGGGGGGCATGTGTGGTTTTTTGAGGCATCATTATTAGCCCCGAATGGATAGAAGCATCCTTTGGGGCCTAACATTCATTTTTCCTCCACTATATATGTCTAGGGCTTAGAGACCCATACCTAGGGCTAAAAACTTCCAGTGGTACCTATATATCTAGTTAGAGGTATAGGATGTCCTCGATAGGTGGTTCAAGATGTCATTTTTTGGCCCCAAAAGCCTATTAGATTCCTTTAGCACCTAACTCTTGGGTTTATTCCCCTGACCATATCTAGGGTCCAAATACTCATACCCAATGCTCATAATACTAGTTATCCCCATCTGGAGGCCAAGGATACCCTAGAAATGTGTTTGTGGTAGTTCAACATGTCATTAATGGCCCTAGATTCCTTGAATAATCCTTTAGGATCTAAGGCCTAGGTTCCCTCTATTGATCATGTCCAAGGACCCAAAATCCATACCCTATTCTCAAAATATGCTAGCAATTCCCATATCCCTGCTTGAACACAACAAATCCCCTAGAGAAGTCATCTATGATTGTTTATGTTTTCATTCATGAGCCTTAAGCCCTACAAGTTTCCTAAGACCTTGATAGGTTAAGTGTGGTGATTTGAGGCATCATTTTTTTCCCTGGATCATTTCAAGGGCCCTGAGACACATACCTACTCCTCAAAATCACCTAGTGGCACTGGAATTCCCAATCATAGGCTAATGATACCCTTAGGGGGTCATGTGTGGTTGTTAGAGGCATTATTCCTAGATCCACATGACTAGAAGCTTCCTTTATGTCCTAACATTCATGCTTCTCCCCCTCATCATGTATAGAGCCTCGAGACCCATATCCAATGATAAAAAATGCTAGTGGTACCTATATACCTAGTTAGAGGAAAATGATGCCCTCGATAGGTGGTTCAAGGTGTCATTCTTGGTCCCAAAATTCTATACGCTTCCTTTAATTCCTAACTCTTGGGTTTGTCCCCTTGATCATATATAAGGTCCATAGACTCATACCCAATGTATAGAAACTCATAATGCTGAATGTCCCCATCCAAAGACCAAGGATACCCTCGAAAGGTCCTTTGTGGTGGTTCAACATGTCATTGATGGCCCTAAATGCCTTGAATCTTCCTTTAGAACCTAAGGCTTAGATTTCCTCTTTTGATCATGTTTAAGGACCCAAGACCCATACCATCTCTTAACGATGCCCATATCCACACTTGAAGGGAAAATATCCCCTTAAGAGCTCATCTATGGTCGTTTGAGGTGTCATTCATGACCCTTGAGCCATAGAATATACATAAGACCTTGAGAGGTAATGTGTGTTGGTTTGAAGTATCATGTTTGGCTCTAGACCATTTCAAGGGCCTATGTCACATACCTACTACTCCAAACTACCCAGTGGAACTTACATCCCCAATCATATGTCATTGATACCCTTAAGGGGCCATGTGTGGTTGTTCGGGGAATCCTTCTTGGACCTAGATGGCTAGAATATATCTTCAAGGAATAACATTGATGTTTCTTCTCTTAGTCATCTCTAGGCCCTAAGACCCATACCAAATGCTAAAAAATGATAGTGGTACCTATATACCTAGTTAGAGGCAAAGGACGCCCTCGATAGGTGGTTCAAGGTGTCATTATTGGAATCATAAGCCTATAAGCTTCCTTTAGTTCCTAAATCTTGGGTTTGTTCCCCTGACCATATTTATGGTCTAGAGACTCATACTCAATGTTCAAAAGCTCATAATTCTAACTATCCCCATCAAGAGATGAAAGATACCCTAGAAAGGTATTTTGTGGTGGTTCAACATTTTGTTGATGGCCTTAGATGTATTGAAGCTTCCTTTAGAACCAAAGGCCTGGGTTTCCTCTCTCAATCATATCCAAGGACCCAAGACCCATACCTTATACTCAAAATCTCCTAACGATTCCCATATCCTCACTTGAAGGAAAAAGATTCTCTTGAAAGGTCATTTATGATCATTTGAGGTGTCACTCATGAACCTTGAGCCCTAGAAGCCACCCAAGACCTCAAGAGATTTGGTTTGGTGGTTTGAGGCATCATTTTTTTCCATAGATCATTTCAAGGTCCCTAGACACATACCTACTGCTCAAAACTACCTAATGGCACTTACATTCCCAATCATCGGCCAATGATACCCTCAGTGGGTCATGTGCAGTTGTTTTAGGATTCCTTCTTGGCCCTTGATGGATATAATATTCCTTTAGGGCCTAACACTTATGTTTCCTCCCTTGGTAATGTCTAGGGCACCAAGACCAATACCGAGTGTTCAAAAGTTCCAGTGGCACCTATATCATAGTTAGAGGAAAATGATGCCCTCATTAGGTGGTTCAGGGTGTCATTCTTGGACCTAGAATCCTATAAGATTCCTTTAGGGCCTAACTATTGGGTTTGTTCCCCTAACCATATCTAGGGTCCATAGAATCATAATCAACATTCAAAAACTCATAATGATGACTATCCCCACTCGGAGACAAAGGATACCCTAGAAAGGTCATTTGTGGTGGTTCACCATGTAGTTGATGGCCTTAGATGCCTAAAAGCTTCCTTTAGAACCTAAGGATTGATTTTCCTCTCTCAAGCATGTCCAAGGACCCAAGACCCATATCACGTGCTCAAAATATCTTAATGATGCCCATATCCCCACTTGAAGGCCAACCATCTCCTTGAGAAGTCATCTATGGTTGTTTGAGGTGTCATGCATGACTCTTGAGCCCTAGAAACTACCTAAGACCTTGGGAGGTCGAGTGTTGTGGTTTGACACATCGTGTTTGGTCCTAGATGCCTACAAGATTTGTAATTTAGCTAAGGATTTGATTCCCCCCCTTAACCACACCATGGTCTTAAGACCCATACTTAAGGATCAAAACCTTGTGAGGGTACTAACATATTTCTCAAAGGCCAAGAATATTGTCTCGAGGTAATGTGGAGTTCTTCAAGGAAATTTTCATGGCTTTGGATGCCTCAAAGATGTTTTTAGGACCTAAGGCATGCACTTCTTCCCTATATCATTTTCAGAGCCTTGGTTCACATACCTACTGCTCAAAACTACATAGTGGCATCGACATCCCCAATCATAGGCCAATGATACCCTTAGGAGGCCATGTGTGGTTGTTTGAGGCATACTTCTTGGCCCTAGATGGATATAATATTCATTTAGGGCCTAACATTCATGTTTCCTCCCATGGACATGTCCAAGGACCCAAAACCCATACCTAGTGCTAACAAATGCTAGTGGTACCTATATACCCAATTAGAGGAAAAGGATGCCCCTGATAGGTCATTTTTGGTGGTTCAAGATCTCATTCTTGAACCCAAAATAATATAAGATTTATTTAGGGCCTAACTCTTGGGTTTTTTATCCTAACCATATCTAGGTTCTAGTGATTCATACTAAATTTTCAAAAACTCATAATGCTAACTATCCCCATCCAAAGACTAAGGATACCCTAGAAAGCTCCTTTGTGGTGGTTCAACATGTCATTGATGACCCTAGATGCCTAGAATTTTCCTTTAGGATCTAAGGCTTGGGTTTATTCTCTTGTTCATTTCCAAGGACCCAATACCCATACCTAATTTTCAAATTCTCTAAACGATGCACATATCCCCACTTGAAGGCCAAAGATCCCCTCAAGAGGTCATCTATGATCATTTGAGGTGTCGTGCATGAGCCTTGACCCTTAGAAGTTGCCTACAACATCAAGTTGTTGTCTATGGTTTTTTGAGGCATCATGTTTGGCCCTAGATGCCTACAAGATTTGTACTTCAACTAAGGCTTGGGTTCCCCCCCTCGACAATATCAAGGCCTTCAAACCCATACCTAATGATCAAAACCTTGTGAGGGAACTAAAATCCTTTATTATAAGCCAAGGATACCCTCAAGAGGTAACATGCGATGCTTTGAGGCATTTTTCATGGCTCTAGATTCCTCAAAGATTTATTTAGGACCTAAGGCATGGCCTTCTTCCCTAGATCATTTCCAAGGCCTTGGGACATATACTTACTACTCAAAAATACCTAGTGGAACTGATATCCCCAATCATAGGCCAATGATACCTATAGGAGGCCACGTGTGGTTGTTTGAGGCATCCTTCTTGGCCCTATATAGATATAAGCTTCTTTTAGGTCCTAAAGTTCATGTTTCCTCCCCTGGCCATGTTTAGGGCCTTGACACCCATACCCTGTGCTCCAAAAAACTAGTGGTACCTATATACCTAGTTAAAGGAAAAGGATGCCCTTAATAGGTCATTTGTGATGGTTTAAGGTGTTACTCTTGGGCCGAGAAGATTATAACCTTCCTTTAGTTATTAACTCTTGGGTTTGTTCCCCTAGCTAGATTGAGGTTCCAGAGACTCATACTTAATGTTCAAAAACTCATAATGTTGACTATCCCCAATATCTCGAGACTAAGGATACCTTGGAAAGGTCCTTTTTGGTGGTTCAACATGTCGTTGATGGCCCTAGAATGCTAGAAGTTTCCTTTAGGACCTAAGGCCTAGGTTTCCTCTCTCGATCGTGTCTAAGGACCTAAGATCCATACCCAGTGCTCAAAATCTCCTAACAATGTCCATATCCCCAGTTGAAGGTCGAAGATTCCCTCAAGAGGTCATCTATGGTCGCTTGAGGTGTCATTCATGAACCTTCAACCGTAGAACTTGGCTAAAACCTTGAGAGGTAAAGTGTGGTGGTTTGTGGCATCATGTTTGGTCATAGATGCCTAGAAGCTTTGCACTTCAACTAAGGCTTAGGTTACCCCCCTCGACGATATCAAGGCACTTGAACTATATTGGTGTTGTTCATGGAATGTGAACTTGCGAAGCTATGTTTAGGGCCCAAGGTTATTGTTTCCCTCCCCTAACCATAACACTTAAGCTCTAGAAGGTTCATTTAGGGCTTAAGTCACTTATTTCCCCTCTTACCATATTTATACCCTGAAGCCCATTTTTAGTGCACAAAACCTACTCATGCACTTGTATCCCACTTGGATGTTGAAGAACATTAACCATGGCCCCAAGAATGATTTTTGGTATGGGCCTGACACACATTCTCATTCAAGACATATTGTTATTTAATCATAGTGTATGTATCCCTCCAATAGGCCAGATATACCATACAAGGTTCTAGCATGGTCATTTGAGGACATGTTTAGAACTATAGTTGTAGAATTCTTGTGGGTAACAAGTGTTTTCATGGCTATTGAGCCTAACAACTGTCAATTAGGGCACAAGGCCCATTACTCTCCTCATGTGACCTTGTTAGACCTCTAAACACATTACTTGTGCACAAGTAAGCTTAGTCACAATCTATGATGCTTGTGCATTATTTTCATTCAATGTTTTAAAAATGCGATTGACAACTTTAACATACATATTTTTTGACATGGTTGCTTCGAATTTAGGTTTAGAATGGCAAACCTAGTGGTTTGGGCTACAAATACATCAAAACCTCCATTTTTTTGTATAGGCTACACAAATCCATCATTGATGAAACTACACAGTCCATTCCAAATATGTAATTAAAAAATTATATATTGTTTACTATTTTTAATATATTTTTGTTTTCACATATATCTTAAAATACATACATATTTTATTCTTGCTTAATCCTCATCAAGTCCCTCTAGGAAAAAAAATGGAAAATATTGAAGAAAGATTTGCATCTAGAAGGATTTGATCCCTCCGATAATGGATCTATGTGAAATTAAACACCGTGTTATCTGAAATAGGGAGATCCTTATCTCAATAACATCAATGGGAGTGGAGAAAAAAATATGATTAAAACATTTTATAAGGGAGATGTGTAATTCCTTTTGTGCTCAACATGGAGTTGACACTTAATCCTCATCAAGTTCTTCTAGGAAAAAAATTTGAAAAATCTTGAAGAAAAGTTTGCATCTAGAAGAATTTGATCCCTCCTTGTGATGGATCTATGTGAGCTTAAGCACTGTGTTATCTGAAATAGAGAGATCCTTATCTCAATTGCAGATTCAAAACATCAATGGGAGTGGAGAAAAGTCAACTATTGACTTTGGTTCATAGGGGTTGGATACCTAAATTTGCAATATTCTAATTACAACTTGCAAAAGTGCAAAAAAAAATTATAATGTAGATACTTGTAACGAAATTCTATTCATTGGCATAGTTCCTTACACCCTTGTATTCCTTGTTATTGTCGTGTCCATTGCATTTAAGCTTTTGAATTATATAGACATATATTTTTTTCCATTCTACATTCCTATATGATATGGTTTAAAGCATATGAAATTCAGTAAATTCATAATAACTCTCTATAATAACCATGGTATTCAATAGTTTTCTTATATATCTGTCATTTTGCACTGTTTACATAGGTAGTGATAAACATGCTGAATTTCTTCATGTGTATTGGACTCCTTTATGTCTTTTTGAACAGATCTATATGGAAATGAATCAATTGGCACAAAAAAAAATGACAATGATGGGTATAAAAAAAATAACTAAAATTTAATCGCTTTGTACAAAAAAAACTTGTTAGCTATTATTTCTCATATTCGAACCAAATCCTGTTATGCACTTGTTAGCCATTATTTCCCATATTCAAACCAATACAATTGTTCCCTGCCTACACAATTGCTCTTCCCCACTTTTCTTAACTTCATTTCAAGCGGGCTTGTTTAAAGTTTAAACTAAAAACGGCAGAGACATTACCACTCTCTAGCTGCTTTTGTTTCAATTAGATCGTGTTGCTTAGGATCTGCAATTTTTTACATGACAAACACACAAATTCAGAAAACCTGTCGTTTCCGTTTTTTCTTTCTTTTTCCCGCAAGACAAACATAAATCAACAATGGTACGTCAAAATGGTTTCAGAAATATCTAACTTACATGGATGTAACATTAAACACTCACTTTAAAGACGGATCCAAAACCTCCGTGACCAAGTTTATTCGCTTCTTTAAAATTGGACGTAGCCTTTCTTAGAATATCGTACTTGAAAATTAATTCCAGATTCGTTATGGTCGGAGATAAGGTTTTTTTTCTCCTTCCTCACTTTGGAAAACAATCACAAGGTGTCAATTTATCTCAGGTAGGAAAACAACTACAAGGCCTCCATTAATCTTTGCTTAAAGAAATAGGTAAACAGTTCACAAGACAACCTAAAGGAAAATGTAATTATATCCTAAGGGAAAATTGATAGTCAACTATGATCATTGGATTTATATGAATGCCGAAATTTTATAGAATTGGGGGTGGGGGATATCGAGATAGACAAAGAAGATAAGCGATGGATAAATTTAGTTTAGAGAAGGGGATGGCTAAGCCAAGCAATGCTTGGGAAGGAGCTAGAGAGGATAAAGAGAAAGAGCTCATTGAGGATAGCTTAAGAGGTCACTAAAGTAACTCAATAGCTTAGTTTAGAGAGAAGAGTTAAATCAAGGGGAAGGAGCAGTTTGTATGAGAGGGAGGAGCTTAGAAGAAAAACTAAAAGGGGAATAAAAAAAAAATATAGAAGAAAGAGATAAATCGAGAAGATCACAAGACAACAAAGCGAAGGAAGAAGGAGCATTGGAGAATGTATCCGAGGGAAGTTGTTATTCCCTTAATAACTTTTGTGTTGATTAATGTGCAATGGAAGAAGTGAATGTGAATGGTGTTAAAGATGATTGTGAAGATCAAAGTGAAAATGAGCAAAAGAAAGATGAGCATAGCCTTTACACAATTTGTGTGTAAGGATGGAAGTGGTAAGCAATTGCCAATAAAGGTACTATAATGCTGGAGGAGGGAGGAGGTAGTTAAGTTAATTATGACTATGTAATAATTTAGCAAGTTCAAGAGGTGATTATGAAACTTGAAAATAATTGGGTGGCAAAAGATTGTTTCACACTACAAGTGAAACACCACTTAGTGGAGATTTTAGTGTAAGTTTTTAGTGTTACAATATTGGGAAAAATAAAATAAAAAATCACTAAAACCTTCATGTTTGACAATGGAGATTCCAATGGATGTTATTTATAAATAAAAACTATGGGCAATTGGAGGTTCTAACAGAGGGTGTTTTTTCTCTATACCTCAAACTGTAAGTCACACCACACACAATACTCACTAATATGTATTATGTGTTTTAAAAGCACCAATGTGTATTAGATATTTTGAAAGCACCAATGCACATTAAATATTTTGTAATCATGGGTACATATTACCAATTAATTAGTATCATTGCATATATATCTTTGTGCATCGTGAAGTTTTGGTAATGGTAACAATAACTTACACACAATTTATCTCTTTTTCTTCATATTAAATGCTTGTCCATTATTTTCATTCATATTTGGTCTATTATTGACAATGGGTCATATAGTTAAGAATCTAATTTCTTTGAATTAACCTCTTCAAAACAAATTAGAAAAAATAATAAATTAATTAAAGCATTCATACTACACACCCTCATAATTCTCTTCAATCCAATTCTCATCAACCTGGCCCCAAACTTTCTATTTCCTGTCACTCTTACACTACCTAGAACCTTGTCCCAATCTTCTCAACCAACTAGAATTCTATCCCAATTTCCTCATCTTCTGAATCAACATATTTGTTGATATTTCTCACTTCTCATTCTCATCCAACAGTTTCTCCAACAATTACCTCTGCATCCTCACATTCCTTGATACTCTTTGCATCATTCTCTACACCATCTACGTACATTCGACTAATATTAACCCTCCCATCCTCTCTATACTCATTGTTCCTATGTCTTGTTCCATCATAGGATTATTCCCCATCACAAACCTATTCTCCATAAAATTTGGAGCACGTCCAAGTGACTCCATCTATTAAAACAATGCCTTATATTTTAATTTTCCCACTACAAAACCTGGGCCACTGATTAGCCATTTTATTACTCCTCATGTCAACTCCTCTCCAACACATTCCCAATCCATCCTACAACCTCCAATGCATGTCTTAATCGAATTCACTATTGATATGATTTTATTAATTCATTCACCCAACTGCAACCCTGACAACTCTAATTCAATTCCAAGTGATAACTCTTCTCTTAGTTTCTTTCCAAATTGTTTTCCCTCGAAGGACAACTTTGACCTGAATTCTTGCAACATCCCTCTCTTTCCCCTCCAAAAATCCCCCTTTCCGTCATCCATTTCCTATCCATCAACAATTATAAATTTATACTTGATATATATATATATATATATATATATATATATATATATATCCTCCTTCCATCCATCTTCTAGAAAATGGATTCATCTTTCCCCTTGTCCCCTAATGTATTCCTATTGAAGACATTCTATGCTCCATTGAATCCATAAAGAATCATCTTCCCACACATGAAGATGAAGAGATTCGACAGGAGTTTTCCATTTGGCATGATTCTTCATCTTTCCAAACTTCCTAAACCAAACCTATCAGAAGAATAATTTCAATCCATATGTAACCTTAAGGATAACTCCAATATCATGTTGAAATCCCTACTCTGACGCCTAGGTATCTTGTTATCTTGTGATTTCCTTGTTGTAAATCAAACTAGCATCTCGCAAAACAAAATACAATTTCTAGAATATTCAACTCAAATAAACACAACGGAAGAAATACTAGAAACCACAATATCATGCACAATACAAAAAGATATTATGCCCATTAACTAAGCTTATCATTCAAACAAATTAAAATCTTACAAGGACTATCATACCTGGGAAAATGGCCCACACAGAAATATAGAAAACTATAGACAGTACCTACAAACCCTAACAACTCTTGATCTGTTATATGACCTCAGTATTTCACGTTTCCCAAGATGTATGTGACTTTCCTTTAGAAAAATTACGTATGCATGCACCTCTCCATTGAAACCCACTTACACTCATTCAAAGACTATATGAAAACGCTATAAGACATGACCCTACTATTGTGGCTCCAATATTTTAAAACCCACGTGAAAGTACCTTTGTTCTCTCTTATCCTTGACCTCATCTCTAGATGGAATTCCTTCTCCACCTATCCAAGATCTCCTTTGAATAATGTGGTAAGTATATACACAAGAGATCTAGCTAGTAGAAGAATGAACACAACTTGCAAAAGTGAGAAGATGAGAGAAAAAATGGAGAGAAAAGAATAGAAATGTATTAACCAAATGAATGAATGATAATTTACACATGATATACTATGTATAGATCAAGTAATGTGGATTGGAAGAGAAGTCAATGCACCATAGTGGTGGTATAGAGAGATCTGGACACACATAGGTAGTTACTGGGGTTAACTGCCACCTAGTCCTAGTCAACTAGTCATGCAGTCTTCAATTAACTAAGTCACACGTGTGGAAGTGAGAGAAGCACATGCAACTGTTGGTGATAAAATTGAGGTTTTCATGCATGAGTGACTTCCACTAGTATAACTGAGTGTAACTGGCTCTAATGTGAATATAATATTCTCCTAGAGTGTAGGAGAGGTTCCTAAAAGATAGGAGACCCTCAATAATGATTGATAAACATATAAAAATAAGGAAAAAAATATCATAGGTGTGTGTAATATATCCAACACCACCCCTAAACACTATTATAGGGTAATGAAGAATGGGTCCTGGCAACAAGGGCCATGTTAGGTACTAATGAACAATGAAATCAATGAACATTGAAGAAATAAAGTGTGGAAAGAGGGAAAACCCTCATGGGAAATCCCCCCCCCCCCCCNAAAAAAAGTGAGATCCATCATGTGGAAGGTAGACAGTCTCCAAAACCTAGAAAAGATGACAGGTCAATGAAGAATGATCTGATGATGACAAATCATAATCTGCTTCAATGAGTGTGTTGAAGATGAAATATTGTAGTTAATACTAGTTGACAACAATCAGATCTATCCAAACATTAAGGCACTATCCTACACTAAGATGGTCAGGCTAGTCAGAGTGCTTCCTAAACATAGAAGCAAACACCATAAAAGTCATCAAAATAATGGTGAATGCAATTGTAAAGACAACATAATCAGTCAAGTCAAGAGAAATGAGAATGGTTCCCATGTATCTTGGATGAAACACATCTGTAAACAATCCTTAGACTTGGTACCTTGCCAAGATGTTGTTGTATACACCTCTTAGCCAATGATTTGAAAGAAGAGAAACTGACAAAAGGTTGTGGATACCTGACATGAGAGCAATTTTTCCTCCGATCATGATGTTGAGGATGCTGATAATGTTGATTAAGGTTGCTTGTCATTGATGTCAACCCTTGAAGAAATCCCCCTAGAAAAAATGTTTGGGTAATGGACCCAATATTTTTTGATGTAAATATGACTCATTATTGTTTTTTCATGGTTGATAAGAAGTAAATATGGATGAACTTCAAAGTGGTCCCCTTATGCTGAAAGCCCTCACGGGAAGACACTTTGTGGAGTAAGAGAACCCATGATTAATTGTGGAATAATGAGATGAAGGACGGTGAATTTGTCATGGAAACTATCCTATATTGATAGTTCTTTTCATGCCATTTCTAGTGGTATGTAGAACGTCACATAACTCCTCACGGTTTGAGATTTATGGCCTTACGAAGTTGGAGGATCCTCATATGTCATCTAGAAGCCCCAAAAGGTCAAAGTAGTCAAAGTGGTTTAAGAGATTTTAGAAGGTAACTAATAAAGTGAAGTGATGAGTCTACTATAATTCAAAGTGAATACAAAATAAATTATTTAAATAATAAATTTAATGGAGAAATTAGAAGTGGGTTAACCCTAAAATAAGGAAAGTTGGTAGAGTGACCTAGAAAATGTTTTTAAGGAAGCTAATTGGAGAGTATAAATAAGAGGTAAGGCTCTCTCATTTAATACACACTTGAAAATATTGAATACCTATAGGTACTAAGCCAAAATTATGATGAAAGTGAAGAAAAGAAGGTTGAAATGCAAGGAAGGATAAATTCTTTTGATGGTGCTTTCTAAGGCATGTTATTTACAGGTCATCTCACCATTTTCACTATAAAGTTGTTTTTATAATGATTCAAATCGTGAAATTTCTATTCCATTGAGAAAACATATCCAAGTATCTGTGGTAAAAAATTCATCTTGTGGGTCGTTGTATTTTGGGAGTTACACTCTGTGGAAAATAGGGTTTGTGGCTAGTCCTGAAACTAGTCAAACACAGGTGTTTCGGGTAAAAATGTCATAACTTCTTCATAACATATAAAAATTCAGTGAGACTAAATTTGTTGGTTAGGGTACAGTCTGTAGTATTGTTTATAACAGTTTCAAATCATTTCAACAAATATTCTGTGCGGGGCACGCTCTACAAGGTCTCTCTCTAGAATAATCCAGAATTTAACAAGGTATGCCATTTTTGCTATAACTCCATTTATGAGAGGTTCCAAGTAGTGACACTTGGAGGAATTGCATAAAACACAATGAAGAACATTGTGTATCAGGTTTAGATCTTTATACATTACAGGTACACAGTTATGATTAGTTCAAGTTAGGGTTGTTGACTAATCCAAAACTAGGCATGTGAGACTAAAGAAAAGTTTGATAAAAATGCTAGTCTCTTGTTATTAAAGTTAAGGAAGGTTTTCAAGAATGTGATCATATAGACCAGGTCTATTATAGAGCTACAAATCATATTTTGATGATGAAATTGAGAGGGCTTTTGGTTGAGGTACATGTTGAGTACATGGTTGAGACAAGTAGTTGATGAGTTGGCACATACATGAGGTGTATAGTTGATGATGTTGGTACATATTGATGATTCATAGTTGATGAGTAGTTGACACATGATTGGTACATACCTGGTACATGGTTGTATGCACTTGTTTATGGTACAGGTTGATTACAGGTTGTTTGGTACAGGTTGGTGCATGGTTGATGCACTTGTTTATGGTACAGGTTGATTACAGGTTGAGGTACAGGTTGATGCATGGTTCAGATTTATTGGTACAGGTTTACA
>ML796642.1:166808-185396 GCA_009831015.1 Picea engelmannii
CTATCCATCTAGGATATTTTCCCTGACAAATTCACTTTCCTTCATCTCATTATTCCACAATTAAGCATGGGTTCTCTTACTCCACAAAGTGTCTTCCCGTGAGGGCTTTGACCATAAGGGGACCACTTTGGAGTTCATCCATATTCACTTCTTATCAACCATGACAAAACAATAATGAGTCATATTTACATCAAACACTATTGGGTCCATTACCCAAACCTTTGTGCTACGAGTCTTTCTTCAAGGGTTGACATCAATGACAACCAACCTTAATCAACAAGTGCAATATCACCATTATTGACTAGCTCGCGGATGAAATGAAAGTGAGTGTCAATGTATTTTCTTTTCTTGTGAAACACATGATTTTTGGATAGAGCAATTGATGAGGTGTTGTCACAGAAGATAGGAGTTGGATCCTTTTCTGTATGTGACATATCTTTCAATATTCTTCTCAGCCACACAACTTGACAGGAAGCTAAGGTAGAAGCGACATACTCTACCTCTGCAGAAGATATTAATACAATTGGCTGCTTCTTTGATGCCCATGAAATCAGGTTCGTGCCTAGGTGAAAAACATGTCTCGAGGTGCTTTTCCTGTCATCTAGGTTGCCTGCAAAATCACTGTCTGTGTAACCAGAGAGATGATTATCATCAGATTTAGTGTACCATAAGCCAAAATTGAGAGTTCCTGCAACATATCTCAGAATCAGTTTCGCCATCTTCCAGTGAGAATATTTGGGGGATTCCATGAATCTGGACACAAGGTTGGCCACATACATAATATCATGCCTAGTTGTTGTAAGATACAACAAACTACCTACTAAAATTTTGTACAGGGTAGGGTCCACTGTAGGGCCTTCATCTTTCTTGCTCAATTTTGTGCCTAGGGGTATAGGGGTTTTTGTTGGATTGCATTCTTCCATGCAGAATCTTTTGATGATGTCTGCTGCATACTTTTTTTGATAGACAAAAATTCTTTTGGTTGATTGATCAATCTCAATCCCCAAAAAATATTTCATTATGCCAAGATCTGTCATCTCAAACTCAGATTGCATGGCATGTTTAAAACTAGTTAACTCAAGATTTACAGTATATATCATGTCATCAACATATAAACATACAATCAAAATTTTACCATGTTGATCTGTTTTGGTGTAAAGAGTTGGCTCATTTTGGCTTCTGTTGAAACCACGTTTGATCAGGTAAGTGTCAATTTTGTTGTACCAAGCTCTTGGAGCTTGCTTTAAGCCATACAAGGCTTTATTCAACCGATATAATTTGGCTGGTTGCTCTTGGACTTCAAATCTAGGTGGTTGATCGACATACACTTCATCTTCTAAGAAACCATTCAAGAAAGCTGACTTGACATCCATCTGGTATACTTTCCATTTGTGTTGGGATGCTATGGCCAATAGAGTCCTTACAGTGTCTATTCTTGCTACTGGAGCAAAAGTTTCACCATAATTAGTACCTGGTTGTTGTGAGAATCCTTTGGCAACAAGTTTTTCTTTGTATTTTTCATTCTTCCCTCTGCAACAATCTTTCACTAATTTGAAATAATTTTCATGAGATCTTTAGATGTTTCTACCTTCTGCAACAATCTTTCACGACTTTGAAAGAATTTCTTTGAATTCTTCAAATGTTTCTGCCTCCTGCAGCTCTGACTCCTCAATCTTTTGAGCGTATTGCACTCTGCTTCCTCATGTGTTCTTTCTGAAACGATCTTTTGAGCGGATGGCGGACTACAAATTTCTCTCCAGGCTTTGTGAAGAATCTTGCGTCCTATACTCTCGTTCATAGCGTAAGCTCTGTGTTGTTGAGGATCGGGTTTCTCTCCAGACTATGTGAAGAGGATTACTGTTGATGCTCTGATTACATGATAAAGTGAGAAGCAGAGAATACAGAAAAAGAGCAGAGAAGAAATAGTATTCGGTATATTAGGTATATGAAGAAAATAGTACAATCGAAGAGGGAAAATAGATGAACTAAATAGGCTCAAGCAAATCAAGAACTTCAAGAAATGATAGTACAACTGGCTAGGACAGTTGATAGTCTACAGTCAGACTGTTGAGGCTACATTATATTTAACACTCCTTACACACCATTTTATAAGAATAACAATGGCGAAATACTGATTAGTAAATTTGTTATCAGTAAAAGCATTTTAAAGGGGTTCTGTGCTTTCAATTTGAAATGTCATTATACCATAAGGAAAGTGAATATATTTAGTTTTCCTGTCGGTCGGTTGGGTAGGATGTCTTTTAGTGATTGGGAGGAAAACAAGATGTCCCACATTTTAGCCATGCTGATCAATTTTGTCTGTAAAGATGTTTATAGAATTGGTGAGACACAGTTAATGAAAGTCCTCATGGATTTAGACCTTGCAAAGTCATCTAAATATAAGGATGTATTTACCAGTACGTTTTTGCCTGCATGCATCTGCATCTTCAAAGAAGATGATGTCATCAAAATTACAGAGTCACATGGATTCCAGTTCCTAGACAACGAACTAGAGAATGCCACTACGGGAAGCAAACTTAAGTTTATTTCAGCTCTCAGCAACGATTGTATAGATCGCTTAATGGCGAAGGTGGCATCCATTTTCACTGAAAACAACTACAAAAGAACAACTGACGAATTATTTGCTAAAGGAAATAATCCTTTAGTATACTCAAACAACAATAATCGAGCCTTATGAATTGTAAGAATCTACACTCTTGTTATTCTAATGAATGTACTCGCTAGTGACAACAAAATTTCAGATTGGCATCAGTATGCAATAGCACATCACCAGATGCAGGCCAATATCCAGTTTCATTGCACCGTTAAAATATTTCCAGTTTGGATAGAAGTGCATGTCTGAATCCGTAATTTGATATGTGATGTTATTGTATTATTTCCTGAAAAAGAAATGAGTAAGCGACGATTTGAATATGAACGACACTTCCCATCTCAGTTCTTGTTCTCAATTGGCCCCCAATTTGATCAATCTTATATCCTCATGTTTTCACTCTCTCAGTCATCCAATGTTCCTCCTCGATGTGAATTACTATACACACATATACACTAGAATTTACAAATCACCAAGTACATAAACCATTGCACTCCTCTCAACTACTTTTCCAATGTTAGCAAAATCATCCATTTTCCATAAATCATAAATGAATCAACATAATAAAGTAACCATGCCAAACACATAACACAACATATATAGTTGGAATCCACAAGATGGGGAGAAAACCCACTTCAACCATAGTAACCAATAGTCAATCTATTGGAAATTCACATGGTCATATTTGGGGTTGGGGCTGCCAATAATGCCCCAATTGATTTATCAATATATCAAGAACTCAAATGACTAGTTGCTTTAACAAAGTGCGTCATTTCACAATATACTAACCAAACTATCCATTGTTTGGATCACTCGATCCTCCAAGATGATGTCATGGTAAATCCACCATCCAAACTTGTCTCTAGCTAACACATAACTATTCAATTATTGTCCATTGTTGTACAAGATCCACTAAATCATCTTGGTTCAACCAAATCCATCTAGGTTCACCTTGTCTCAATTTTCCTCATCATGATACAAATGGAAGCATCAAGGATCAAGTTGTGACTTCGAAACACAATCACCTCATTGTGAGACAAATGATGATGTCGTAGCCCAAGTGGTGATGCTATAACATAGAAAGGCACAACAAAGAACACTAGGCACAACCTACCAGGACATCTTAGTTGTTTGGGCTCACCTAGAGGAAATTGTCCATAGTGAGACACTCATTCTAGTTTTCTCTGGGTCTTTGTAGGTTGGCCTAGGCCATTCCAAAATCATTCCACGACATTCTATCCCATTCCAAGTTGTTTTGGAGGTCATTCTAGAATCATTCCAAGGCATTCCAACTCATCTATAGTGAGACACTCATTCTAGTTTTCTCTGGGTTCTTGTTTGTTGTCCTAGGCCATTCCAAAATCATTCCAGGGCATTCTATCCCATTCCAAGTTGTTTTGGAGGTCATTATAAAATTATTCCAAAGCATTCCAACTCATCTTAGAACATTCCATGTCATTCCAAGCCATTCCAACTCATATTAAAATATTGCATGCCATTCCAAGTCATTCCAAAATCATTCCAAGGCATTCCAATCTATTCTAACTAGTTCTAGAACATTCCAAAGAGTCCTAAAATGTTCCACAATTTTCCCAGACATTCTCAAACCAATGTGAGACCATGAAAACCAAGGAACTCCAACCTCCATCAAGACATCAAAAGAAGACAAATACTCCACGTGCCTCTAAAACTCCATTCCAATAAATCTTATGCCAAGTATTTCAGGTATGCCTTCTCAAAAACTCCAAAATGCATTTCTTCCAAGCCTTGTCTGTATGCCTCTAGAATGCCTAATTTTGATTGTGTAATTCTTGCATATTGTAAGTAAATGTAGAAAAAATGTTGGAGAGATCAATCTTAAACATAGTAATAACACATAATTTTACCTAGAAAACCATATGGGAAAATCAACAAAGAATGGCTTATGTCAATACTTAGTAAAAGTGTAGTTCCTTGCATGTAAATGTTCATCAAAATTTTAACACATGAATCTGTTGTTGTGAAGAACGGTCGCGTGGAAATATATAAAATTGTGATAATTTAGCATATGATAAAAAAAGTTACAGAATAGATTTTTGTGATAATTTAGCATATGATAAATACCTGGAGATGATGGAGTCTGAAATGGATATAATGGAGCCAAAGATGGATCCATGGGTGGATATAGTGGAGCTCGAAGTGAGATATAATGGAGCGCGAGCTAAAGTAGCCATTTTAATCTTCCTTTATCTTGGTTTAATTAGGTTAGTTTAATTTAATTTGAATATCTGTGTGTGTGTGTGTGTGTGTGTGTGTGTGTGTGTGTGTGTGTGTGTGTGTGTGTGTGTGTGTGTGTGTGTGTGTGTGTGTGTTTTATTTCGCAAAAGGTTAGAGCCGGCATATACAAATTTCATTTACTTAATTTTTATTATTATTATTTAAGAGTGACATGTGTCAGCTCCATGTTGAATTTAGGCACAAAATCACACATCAACCTAATATTGGGCTATAGAATGCACCTCTCGGCGCAACAAGAAGAAAAAAATGATAAAGATGCATTGGATCAAGAAAAGGGGAATGATCATTTTGGATAAGAGAGTGACGATTTGATAACGCTATAAATTGAATGAAAAATATCATAATTCTCATTGTTGTAATCCCAATTTTAGGTTTTTTGATGTTGACAAGGTTCATTTTGTGCAAGTTCATATCTAAACTTAATAAAGAACATACAAGTTAGAAATTTTACCAAGATTAATAGAGTTTGTAATCCCAAATATAATCATTAAATATGTTAGGGATCTAACCTCCCTAACCCCTTATGTAGGTAGAATAATATATTTTCCATGTAATTAAGGTCGACATTAGTTTATAAGACCTATTTAATAAATGTGAACAAGTCAATGTAAGAAGACCTAATAGAATCTTCTGCTTCTAGAAAGATCTTCCGCTAGAAGGTTCTTTAGAAGATAGAATTAGTATAAATAAGAGTAGGAGGCATGAAAAGTCTTTGTCTTGAGAATTATTGTAATAGAGCACTACTCTATTGGAGGTTCCCCCCTCGAAGAGGCAAGTGAACATTGTTTTCTATCAAGAAAGGTATTATTTTGGTGTTGTGGTTTCATATATTGTGTTGTTCCGCTATTATTCTCTGCAATATTTATGTTTTCTGCTATTATAATAGATATGGTACCTTACAAGTCGTATCAAAGCACTTTCCTTGGAAAGAATTGTGTGTTAAATTTTTCAGGGTAGAGCCGTATTATGGCATCTTAAAACTACAGATATATGTCATTCATCACATAAATCAATGGTCAGGGAAGCATACATGCAAGAAATACATGCAAGAATGTGATGGTGTCATCTTGGACTTTCAAATCCTATGTGAATGAATCTATTGCATCTTGGACCTACCTTGGTGTCATCTGGCTTGACATAATTAAACCCATGCCTCATCTTTCCTATCCTAGTCTCCATCCATTCAACCTTATCACCATGCTGATACATTGCGTGTGCCATCTGCTCAACAATGTTCTCCAAGATAACAAGTTGATCCGTTATTTTGTCTATCTTGATCTCCCTCTCTGTGTCACTTCCATTTGCATGTGATCCAACCATGGACAACCCTCCAAGTAGATTCATTCTACTTGCAAGAGTTCTTTCCAAGGCACCTAAGAATTTTACTCAAAGAATTATCCAAAACTCTATGATCAACTCTATGATGTGTTCTGCAATGAAATTTCGATCGCCTACCTTTCCCAAGTGTTCAGTTCACCCCACAAACTCTTCTCTTGGTATTCTCAAAGTGTGCACACAGGACTGTTCACAAGTCACGATCTCATCCGCAACTTGGCACTTACTTATGTCACAAACCACACACAAACCAAAGCCTACACCCAAACTCTCTCTGTGATGGAACAATCCACCATACCGAAGCATTCATCAAGTGTGTGCCCAAACTATCTCTATGATCTGCCCTATCACCATTTTAATAGAGCATGCTTCAAGATTTGATACCACCTATTATGACCCCACATGATGCCTCTAGTAAGGGTCAGTTCAACAAATGATTTTCTTATTGTTTACTCGATAGGAGCATGTCTGGAACGACTAGTTCCCTAATCTTCAACAAAGATGCAATACCCAAATCCACATATTTTACACCACTCTTGAGCAACCCGAAGCTCGATATGTTCTACTATGTTGAACTGGTGGGCATAAGCATCGGTGGGAGGAGGCTCACCTCCATTCTGGCGTCCGTGTTTCGAATGGATGCGATTGGCAATGACAGAGTCATTATCGATTCTGGGACCTCTTTGACGCATTTGGTTGATTCTTCTTATACTACAATGAGGGATTCTTTCAGGGTCGAGACTAGGAACCTAAAGTCCGCAGGTGGGTTTTCTTTGTTTGATACCTGGTATGATTTATCGGGGCTAAAAACCATGAGGGTCCCCATTCTGGTCTTTCATTTCCAGGGTCATGTCAATATCTCTCTGCCTTCTACTAATTATCTCATCCCCGTGGATGGTTTCACGACTTTTTTCTTTACCTTTGATGGGAACACTAGTGGGCTCTCCATTATTGGCAACATTCAGTAGCAAGGGTACCGTGTAGTGTTTGATAGCCTGGCGAATCATGTAGGATTTAAAGATGGTTCATGCCTAGATTAAGAGATCTTGTTTATTTGATTTTGATTTTTACTTGTATTGTCTGCCTAACCTAATCTCTTCTCATATACCGTCCCCTGCTACTGTTCTTACTATTATTGAAAACGTTATTTGGGTTAAAAGATTCATACATTGTCTAATACCCATGAACCACATTATATCCTTAGGATGGTGTATCAACAAAAAAATTGGTAGGTTTCCTTGAAGAAGCCTCTTCCATGTTAAGTAACATCATTCACTTAAGGATACTAAATTTTGGGCATCTAAGCCTTTGAGAACAAATCATTTTGATCAATTTTTTTCCTTAAATTAGCTTTCCTACTAAAGCACACCCAAGAGAAAACCTAGGTCTAAATAACTTCAATATTTAGAAGGATTTCATAGGTTTATTCTCCCCCATTGAAATTAAACTTGACTTTTTATTTCCATAGGAGACAACAACCTTTTGTTTCTTTGAGTTATCACATTAACAGGGCTTTTAAGGTAGAATATAGTGTTTCTTAATGGATCCTAAGAGGAAAAATCTAGAAGGATGAGGTGGAAAAAGAGGTGACATGGTTCCCCAGCCCCTAAGACATGGTAAACAAGGTTCCCACTAAGCAATAAAATATGCCCTTGTTGTTGTTAGTGGGAAAAACAATTTCTTAATTGATGTGGAATTAAAATTATGAACTCTATAGGAGATTATAATTTAAGTACTTATGGAATGATAAACTATGTTAGAGTATTGAACTTGGATAGAAGTGACTTTACATATGATGTAATTAGTTGTCATATAGAATGATTTTATTTTAAACAACATTAGCACATATAAACTACACCATTATCTATGAGCATTAGGATATCTTCACCTATAGCATTCTCTTTAGGTCGGAAGATCAAATATCTTTTTTTTTTTAATAAATTATCTAAACACTAAGGTTATCCTTAAAATATATATGTGCATTAAAAAGAAGGGAAAATAAAGTCACGTGTGAAGAGTCTTAATGCATTCTCTTCAAGGAACCAATTCAAAGTTGCAATGATTTAGTAAAATATTTGAACATAAATTAATTTAATTAATTTATTCATCAGTGCAAAGAAGACCTTATAAAAAATACATTAGCACCAAGATTTGGTTGAGTGCCCATATGTCCATTAACAAAAATATTACTATGTTATCTCTAAGTTTAAAACATATTCAGCTCACAGTGGAGTTGAATATTCAATCTCTAACGATGAAGGAAAGGAAGGGAAGGACAAGTTTGGAAAAAGATAATTTAAGTGAAACAAAGTCAATATAAATATGAAAATAAAGACATCTAGTTCTTAGATAGTGAACTAATAACTTTTGTTCTATATTTTTTTTCTCTAAACTTTTTGGTGTATTTTTGCAGTATTACTCTGTACGTAGTGATTCATTGCAATGTACATGTGTTTTAACATTTAATATTGTTAAATTGTGAATATGTACAAAACTCCCATTTCCTTCCAGTAAAGACACAAAATAAATTCTTTACCTTGAACAAGTCTCACAACTCCAAATAAAATCAAGATCATGGTCTTGAGAGACAACATACTTGGCATTTATAGGTGACAAAGCTTAAACAAGAAAACAAATGCAATAGGATTGAAATGAAAAACATTATTAAGTGCTCCAACCGTATTTTAAATATAGTGATATAGGTCAAGTAATGATGTTATAGATCGTAGGTTATGTCCTATGGAACTATGACCTGTGGAACTGTGACCTGTGGAACTATGACCTATGGAACTACGCCCTTGTTATCGGGTTAATTGTTAAGTGCGGACACAAATCAATCCCCCTAGATCCACCTAGATCTAGAAAAAAACAAGACACTACACTACTCTTTCCTTAGCTTTCAATTATCAAATGAGAAATGGATCTAGAACATACCTTTTAAATGTTGAAGATTTGACTTTGCCAATGCAATCCAAGCTTCGTCATGAGGTTTATGAGAAATATCTGCAAATAAGCAAAAACCAATGAAGACAAGAATAATAGAGTCTATTTGATATGAAACTATGTACATGATCAAGGAATCATACAATATGGATGAGTAACATTCATATAGGAAAGAAAAGCATATATGTATTAAAGAATGTGGAAGAAAGATACAACCATATTCCTTGATGTCGTCAGGTTCCTTCCAACAGTTCCTTACTTCCCACACACTTCTTTCTCCACGGATTCTGAGACCATGGATTTGATAATTTACTCACAATCTATCTTGAAAAGGTAGAGCTAAAAGCCACTCTAACCAAGCTAACAATCTCAAACCAATCTCAAGCTCAAACCAATCTAACTTTCTCCATGAGAGCTCCTCTCCTTTTATAAGTTGAAGAGGATAAGGTGAGGAGGTTAGGATGATCCCACTAAATCATGAAAGCGAGTAAGATCCAAACCATATGGAGGCCACCTCACTATAGAAGCTTCTCCTTCTAGAAGCATCGATAAAATGCTCATTTTCCCCACATACGGAGGCTATCGCATGCTAGCTATAGTGCAGCCTATGGAAACTTCACACCCTGGATATAGTGCAGCTTGCGAAAATTAGGCATTTTTGCACCCTGTGTATAGAGAAGCCTGTGTAAATCCTCCTAAATAGGGTTTTTTACAAAGGAAAATACAACTTCTTCTCTCAGGGAAAGTTCTTATCCCTTCTTTCTTCAGGAATTCAGGCCACTGATCCCTCTAAAGGAAATAGATAGGTTTACATCATTAACAGTCGTAAGGGTGATGAAAATAATGTGTAACAGAGAGCCCCCCAAAGTATGAAGTTAAAAATGAGTGATAGCTGATATACTTTGTTGATTGTGTGTAGGGAACAAGGAACAGTCGGTTGGAAACCTGCCAACAAACAAGGAAATGCAGTACAATAATATATCATCGCTGAGGTAGGCATTCCCATACTCATAATACAAATGACTCAAAGCATAAATTCCGACATGCAAAGATCCATGTCAAGTAAGACAGGTCATGGCCACCAAACATACATTGTGGATCCATGCCAATATGACTCAAATATGAACATAGCCACCAAAAACACATTGTGGATCTATGTGTTAAAGACTCAAATTTGAACATAGCCACGAGATGTCCAATGTGGATCTATGCAATAGTACAAATTGAATATACTCCAACGCAACTTGAATCTATTAGAAAATATTGAGGGTCTTCATATCCACCACTCTATAGTACGAATCTAACCATGTGAATACATGTGTTGAAGTCGAACATGGTAGAAACCACTTGATTACCAGTCAATGATGAGAACCGTTAACAAGTGCAAGGGAAATCACCATTAATGTCAATGACTCCCAAGGTACTCTAGTACAATCCAACAAATGTGAATTAATGAGATGAAGTCGAACACTTGGTGGAATCTTCCGATCAGGGGTCAATAATGAAAACCCACTGTCGAAAGCGAGGAAACCTGCCATTGATCCATGCAAGTTCCAAGGTACCAATTAGTTTCTAAGTCTAATTCCCGGATAATGAGTTGAAGTCGACAGGAAAAGGCTTGTCACAGGAGGGCCTTAATGTATCCCCCATCAATGACATGAAACAAGTAACAATATTTGAAGTAGATCAGAGTAACAAGTGATTCAGGACTGACCCAGGGATGGCTAACACAATAGAAGGCTTAAGGACTGCAGAAATGGTCGATGCAATAGAAGGCTTTCTGGGTTGAACTTCTCTTTGAACATATTCACGACACAACAACTATCTTGGAAACACTGACTCAACAATAGGGATCATAGACCAATTTGTAATCTTATAAAGGAGTATGATCAAGAGACAAGCAAATTTTCCAACCTAGACACAAAGCGAGTGAAAGGGTGTCATGTTCAAAAGTGACTCTTCCATAGAATACAGGTTTAGATACATTTCTTTCCCAATTTTTCCCCCACCATTTCTGGTTTAGTACCTCTTTATTTTTATGCAAGCTTGAGGAGGATAACATATGCTTGTTGATATAAGCTCATCCTTCAGATGAGTCCCTTGGAGTATGTTTAACAAACCCTAAGAAGGAGTGGTTCGGTCCCATGCGGGTCTTTCGATGTTTGTTTAACGAGTCCAAAGAAAGAAAACTCAGGGGTTTTTCATATTTAGAGAGTCTAAAAAAAACTTAAAGAGAACTCTCTCAGTTCTTTTTTCGTAAACTAGTTTGATGAGACCGAAAAAGAGATAAATTATCGCTCAACGGACGTTTTCTTCAAGTACTTTAACGAGTGTGAAAAGAACAAGGTTGCTCAGCAGTCTTTTCATATTTAGAGAGTCTGAAAAGAGCTTAAAGGGAACTCCAGGGGGTTCCTTTTTCATGTAACCTTTATGAGTCCAAAAAAGTGATAAAAGTATACTCGATTACATTCTCACATATTTACGAGCATGAGAAAGAACAAAGACTAAGCTTGGTATTGTTTTCATTTTTATGAAAGATTTAAAACAAAACAAAACAATTCTTGGGATAGATTTTAATTCTTACACAAGCTTAAAAACTAAACAAAACTATGCTTGGACATGGTTTCATTTTTACACAAGCTTGAAACAGAGGAAACTATGCTTGAGGTAGCTAGTTTCATTTTTACACAAACTTGAACCATAGAAAACTATGCTTGCGACTTCCCAATGAATGGTTGGTACTTAGCCCCCCATCTTAAGAAGCTAGTGGCTTATCTTCACCATGAAGTCTAGAGGCTAGAAGCATTGGCCCCCAAGCTTCATTTCGTCTAACTACAAAGGTGAATGAAATGAAGCTTCAAATACTAGACAAAGGACTCGATTCAAACAAAGAGGGGGAAGTTGTTTCATGTTTTAACGAGCTTGACACAGGATAAGAACTATGCTTGAGAATCTAGGTTCAATCCCTAGACCTATGTTTCATTTTTTAACGAGATTGACATAGAAACAAGAACTATGCTCGTAAACTCTGTTTCATTTTTTAACGAGGTTGCCTCAGAGGCACAAAAAACTATCCTCGTAACTGGTTTCATTTTTTAATGAGCTTGAAATCAGAAAACCATGCTCAAAACTCTCTTCTTGATCATGGCTTCCAAGAGGATAGTGCTCTGGAAGGACACCATGTCAAGGGACAAAATTTGGTCATGGCCTCCAAGATATCTTCACTTGATGGAAGAAACACACTCTGTAAGGAACACATGTCGAGGGCAACGACAGGGGATAGGAGATCGGGCTCCAATATCCCTACCGAAGAGATTACCATATCAACTACCGGATCCAAGTCATAAGGGAGTGATCTTTCAGTGAGAGGCTCATCTTCATCAGCAGTTGGAGGCATGGGAGACAACACCACATAATTAACCTGTGGCAGGGGCGATACCATCTTCATATACAAACCATTTAGAGAGGTAATCCAATTAGGGACGATGAATGAAAGTTGATCAATAGTCACAAAATATTGTTTTCCCTCCCAAAGTTACAGGAAATCAAGGAAGGGTCCCTAAAGGTTGACTGGTTCTTCTGTTAAAAGCTAACATATTCTGTGTAACCGGTGCAAGATGAGGACAACCCAAAGCCTGCCAAGCAATAGAGGACAAAATACTAACGGATACAACTTCATCTATCAGCGTCTGAGGAACGTCCCGACCACAAACTTGTACTGTGATTTGGAAAGGAATGTGAGAGGGAAGACAAGGTCCAGTTAGCACACCCCAATAGAAATGGATGGCCTCATTACTTGGAGGGGGTTCCATGGGAGAAGTAGGAATGCCCGCCGGAACGGTAGATTCTGTATCAAAAAAAAAAAGGTGAGCATCATCGGGTTTACTCTCTAACGAGAGAATAGGATCGACTGATAACGACGTCAAATCAACCACTGGGGTTTCATTCTCCAAGGGGAGAATGGGGTCGACAGGTGGAGACAAATCGACTTCTTTGGTTTCACTCTCTAATGGGAGAGTGGGATCGACCGAGGAGGAAATCAGATCGACCACTTGGTTTGCACTCTCTGGTGGGAGAGTGGAATTGATCAAGGATGGGATCAAATCAACCACTTGGTCAACTAGTTCAACTAAGGACGTGACCATATTGACAACATGATCAACCGGATTAATCGATGAAAGGACCGGATTAATCATTCTGTCAACTACAGGTGGGTTGAGAGTAAGCTTGCGATAAGCAGCTGGAAGGTGAGGCTGTGAAACAATCATGTCTTCTAGTAATTTCGAGGCTTCATCCATACGAGGGAAAAGGTGAGTTTGATGACTGCCTCCGCATAACCTACAAGGAAACTTGACTCTACTTTTATTCTTCCCAAGGGTATTTTGACTAGTTGACGAGAGGTCATCAACATGTTGTTCAGAGGCTGACGACATGGGTTAGCGAGGGTGTATAGACCATACTTCTATAACCTTGGATAGACAAGGGAAATCCTTAAGAAGATGGATACCCTTACAAATCCTACAAGGATACCTAGGTTTATGGGTTGTTTGGGTGATCTTGACATCATCAACACTCCTAGCACGATTAACAGTAACTAGTTTCTTTCCAACATGTCCAACAGTGGTTGGAAGTTTAGATCCATGTTTATTTTTCTTCTTCTTATTCTTCCATTTATTCTTCTTCTTATCCACCGATTTATTAGTTTTAAAGCTTTCACTCAGTGAAGAAGATCTTACTGGTGAAGAAGGTGAAGGATCAACATGAGGTTGATGCTCTTGGGGGGAATTGCTTACAAATGAAGCACTAACTGCATTCAGAACTACTTAAGTGGAAAACAACCATATCGGTAATCCAATTGTGAGACCTGGAAGGCTCAAAGTAGTGATGTGAGGAGGACCAATGTTTCTATAAGAAGGAAATAAAAAAGGTTCCCCTGGTAAAGGAATTCCTTCATTGGTCATTCCGAGAAATGACGCCATTAAATAAAGATCCAACCTAGAGTTCGCTAGGGAAAACAAACAGCACACACTAAAAATCTAGTAAAAAAGCAAGCAAACAAAACCTTCTCACAATGAGCACACTAGTTGGTGATGAAATCCAACGTCGCGGGAACAAAGTAAGAAGGGGTTGAGATAGAGTGGGTGGAAAATTTATGTTGACAACCTACTTAATGAACTTACGCCTTGGTGCAAGTTCCCACACATAATCGTGGGTATACCCTCCAAGGAGCCCGAGTGATTTTGTCCAACGTCGATTCCAGGTACCGTGAAGACTTGCCCCTCCATAGTCACCTTGTGTAAAGACCCTAAAGAGATAGGCCACTAAGGTTACCAACTACAACAATGATGTTTGGGGAAACAATCGACAGTCCGATCCAGGCGCAAAGGCAGGGTATCTAGCCCAAAATCAACCTAAAAGGATTCCACTCATCATTGTGGGTATACCTTCAAGCGACCCCAATAATATGCACAATCTCTACACCAAGACCAACAAAGAAGGGTGAGTAACTCTGCCAGTCTCAATGCGACCTCATGATTGACCCTTGTGTGAGAAGGGCTTCCCAGGACAAAATGTAATAAGTGGATTTCACCGCTCCCTAACTCAAGATTATGTGTTTGTTTGTAGCTTTGGAATGTTATCTTTCACACCTATTCCAAATCCCTACAACTAATCTAATGTAGGTTTGCTACCAGAAAATATAAAAATGTCTAATCAATTTTTATAAGCGCTTTATTTTTAAGGTTGTTGTTACTCAAAAGGAAGATGGCGTGGACAATATGGTGTTTTGACCGACTCGAAAGTTATGCAAAGATATGAAGATGCAAACTTTTCTTTTCGATGAAAGCTATGCTACGAGAAGGAGAAAAAATTTATCATCCCCAAATGTACAATGTCCCAAAATTTACTAAACTCGTCAATATCAAGATCCTCAATAAATGAGCAAAATAAACTGTACACCAATACACGATTTATGGTCCTCCCCCGACCATGAGGGGTAATTGTTTTAGCAATTTAAGACCACAAGTCATGCAATTTCACTACTTCAAATGCAAGGATGCCCCCAATCTAATATAAAGCAATGAATTACAACTTTTTTTTTTTAAAGAGACACTAAAAGTAATAGATAACTTCTTCAAAACAAAATCCACCCAAACAAAGTTTCTCTTTTAACACTAACTATTCAATAAAAGAAATAGAAAGACTTTCATTAAACAATTCTAAAGAAAAACAAATGCTTTCTAACTGAAAGACACTCAAAGCAAGAGGCCAAATATTTCAAAAGAAAACAAAGAAAAAATAAGGCAAAGATGGATGAAATAAGATTCAAATTTTGTCAAGCAAACTATAATCAGACCCAACAAATCACCCCAGAACCATACCACAGATCTGGGCAGGGAAAACCATCAAAAAACAATTTTTTTCGCAATCGCCGCAGGCTGGAAGCCTAACGCAGTGCGTAAATCCTAGATTGCCACAGGATAGATATGGGTAGGGTGTGGAATTTCACTCTGGTCTAAATAGGTAGGGTGTAAAAATCCCAGGTCGCCGCACTGTTCCTCAAAGCAGGGTGTGGAAATCAAACAAAAAATGGAAAAAATAAAAATTAAGAAGGTTTTCCAGTGAAGTTTAACAGTCAGAGAGTCAAGCTAGATCTCCTAGTGACTAAGAAAATAGAAACCAAGCAATCAAAGCAAGAAAACAAGGAAAACTAGGCAAAAATTTTGATTCCCCAATATGGTCGCCAATTTTGTTATCGGATTAATTGTTAAGTGCAGACACAAATCAATCCCACTAGATCCACCTATATCAAAGAGTCAAGTTAGATCTCCTAGTGACTCAGAAAATAGAAACCAAGCAATCAAAGCAAGAAAACAAGGAAAACTAGGAAAACATTTCGATTCCTTAGTATGGTCACCAATTTTGTTATCGGGTTAATTGTTAAGTGCGGACACAAATCAATCCCCCTAGATCCACCTAGATCTAGAAAAAAACAAGACAGTACACTAATCTTTCCTTAGCTTTCAATATCAAATGAGAAATGGATCTAGAACATACCTTTTAAATATAAAAGATCTGACTTTGCCAATGCAATCCAAGCTTCGTCACGAGGTTTATGAGAAATATCTGCAAATAAGCACAAACCAACGAATATAAGAATAACAGGGTCTATTTGATATGAAACTATGTACGTGATCAAGGAATCATACAATATGGACGAGTAACATTCATATAGGAAAGAAAAGCATATCTGTATTAAATAATGTGGAAGAAAGATACAACCATATGCCTTGATGTCGTCAGGTTCCTTCCAACAGTTCCTTGCTTCCCACACACTTCTTGCTCCAAGGATTTTGAGACCATGGATCTGATAACTACTCACAATCTATCTTGACAAAGTAGAGCTCAAAGCCACTCTAACCAAGCTAACAATCTCAAACCAAACTCAAGCTCGAACCAATCTAACTTCCTCCATGAGAGCTCCTCTCCTTTTATCAGCTGAAGAGGATAAGGTGAGGAGGTTAGGATGATCCCACTAAATCATGAAAGTGAGTAAGATCCAAACCATACAAAGGCCACCTCACTATAGAAGCTTCTCCTTCTAGAAGCATCGAAAAAATGCTCGTTTTTCTCACATACGAAGGCCGCCGCACCCTAGCTATAGTGCATCCTACGGAAACTCCGCACCCTGGCTATAGTGCAACCTGCGAAAATTAGGCATTTCTGCACCCTGTGTATAGAGCAGCCTGCAGAAATCCTCCTAAATAGGGTTTTTTACAAAGTAAAATACAACTTCTTCTCTCAGGGAAAGTTTGTCTCCCTTCTTTCTTCAGGAATTCATGACACTAACCCCTCTGAAGGAAACATATAGGTTTACATCATTAATGATCGTAAGGGTGATGAAAATAATTTGTAACAACCCTATGGAACTATGACCTCTGGAATTATGATCTCTGGAACTACGCCCTCTAGAACTATGACCTCTGGAACTATGACCCGTGGAACCACTCTATATGGAACTATGACCTCTGGAACTATGCCCTTTGGAACTATGACCTCTATAACTATGACCTTTGGAACAATGCCCTCTAGAACTATGACATTTGGAACTATGACATTTGGAATTGTGACCTATGGAACTATGACATCTAGAACTATGCCTTCTGGAACTATGACCTTTTGAACTATGCCCTCTGGAACTATGACCTATGGAACTTTGACGTCTGGAACTACACCCTCCAGAACTATGACCTCTGGAACTATGCCCTCTGGAACTATGCCCTCTAGAACTATGACCTATGGAACTATGACCTTTGGAACTATGACCTATGGAACTATGACCTCTGGAACTATGACCTATAGAACTACACTCTCTGGAATTATTACCTCTAGAACTATGCCCTATGGAACTATGACCTCTAGAACTATGACCTTTGGAACTATGCTCTTTGTAACTATGACCTTTGGAACTATGACCTGTGGAACTGTGAACTGTGACCTCTGGAATTACTCCCTCTGGAACTATGACCTCTTGAACTACACCCTCTGGAACTATGACCTCTGGAACTATGAGCTCTAGAACTACCTGTGGAACTATGACCTCTGGAACTATGTCCTCTGGAGCTATGACATGTGGAATGACCCCAAGAACTATGACCCATGGAACTAATACCTTTGGAACTATGCCTTCTCAAACTATGACCTGTGGAACTACGCCCTATGGAACTATGACCTGTGGGATGACCCCAAGAACTATGACCAGTGGAACTACAACCTTTGGAACTACGCCCTGTGGAACTATGACCTGTGGAACTATGACCTCTGGAGCTACGCCCTTTGGAACTATGACATGTGGAATGACCCCATGAACTATGACCTATGGAACTACACCCTATGGAACTATGACCTATGGAACTATGACATGTGGAATGACCCCAAAAACTATGACCTATGGAACTACACCCTCTGTAACTATGACCTGTGGAACTATGACATGTGGAACTATGCCCTCTAGAACTATAACCTCTGGAACTATGACCTATGGAACTATGACCTATGGAACTACGCCCTCTGGAACTATGACGTCTGGAACTACGCCCTCTGGAACTATGACCTCTAGAACTACGCCCTCTAGAACTATGATCTCTGGAACTACGCCCTCTAGAACTATGAACTTTGGAGCTATGACATGTGGAACTATGACCTACGGAACTGTGACCTCTTGAACTATGACCTCTTGAACTATGCCCTCTAGAACTATGACCTCTGGAATTACGCCCTCTAGAACTATGACCTGTGGAACTATGGAACTATGCCCTCTGGAACTACGCCCTCTAGAACTATGAACTTTGGAGCTATGACATGTGGAACTATGACATGTGGAACTATGACCTGTGGAGCTACGCCCTAGAACTATGACTTCT
>ML796642.1:207704-253593 GCA_009831015.1 Picea engelmannii
CGTTTTTGAACATATATATAGTTCGCGGTCGTATTAACCATTCAAATGTGACCGGAGGCGCGGGAGGTTAACGGTTCTATGTTTTATGTAACATATGTTGCGCGGTTTTAATACATGCTATGTGACCGGTAATATGTGCGCGGGTAATTTATATGTTAGCCCGTGGTTTAAATGGCGCGGTTATGATTAACGGTTGGTGGGTTAGTTTAAACCATAAGCCACGATTATGCGCCTTTCCACAATGCGACCAAGTGCCATTGTTGTTTGGGGCCAACGCTAGCCCTTTGGGCTAAGCGCTTGGCCATATTAACTTTCATGTGACCATATAGAAGGGGGCGCGCCCAGAGAAGGGGGATAAAGCCCGTATTAAAACTAAAATATGGTTTTGAAGTGGTTTTTTCTAACCAACTTTGGGTTTTAATTGTTAATTAGAGCCTTTTTATTGTAATTAATCCATTTTTAATGGTTATTGGGCTTTTTTAGAGCCTAATTCTTGGGAGGAAGTTGGAGATTGCAACCAACTTTCCCAACTATTTAACCAAGGCTATGTTGAGGCCATTTGGTGAGAGTTTGAAGGCTTTGGAGAGCTTTTGGACGGTTTTGGAGAGCAGAGATGCTGAGGCAAAGCCAGGTCTAAACCAGTTTGAGGCAAGGAAGTTGTTGAGGTAGAGATGTTGTCGGACGATTTCTGAGAGTTCGGTATATCCGTTTCAGGTGCCGTAAGTTGTGCAAGATTCTAGAGATCATGGCGAACAAGACCAGATCAGTCTAGGAGCCAATCGGAAATTGTAAAGATGTACTAATAAACTTTCGAAAATAAATCAAGAAGCCTCCCTCACAGAGAGAAACGACCCGGAGACGTAGGCAAAGTTGCCGAACTCCGTTATCAAACTTGTGCATTATGGTTTGCTGCTTTTCATTGCATTTCAGATATGAAAATATGTTAATGGTTGTATAATTCTTTTCTTTTCTCGCTCTTTCGTTAATTTTCCCAATGGTCAATTAATGCATGCTAATTAAACTCAACCATAGTCATTCAAAAAATCCTGACGGATCAATGATCAACGGTCCACCTGTCCTTGCAAACAAACGATTGGGATATACTTCAGTATTTAGGCCTTTGATATTTCTTGATCCAAACAAAATTACACCTTCGTTCCTCCGGAGTACCAGATCTCCAAACTCCGAGATCTGTCGACACATGGTTCTTCTCACCAATGGCTAGGATTCATTCAGGACTTCGAAACTTCGGAAGTTTCACACCCTTTTTCTCCAACACTTCAACTCTGGTGGATAGTTGGACATATGAATTATGTTGGATCTATGGACACGTGTCCTCACAAATGGATGTTCTAGATTAACTCTGGTTCTTGGGACTTAGGGAAACTTGTCTCCTCTTCAACACTTACACGAAAACCTCTGAATACGTGAAGTCCAAAGGACTTCGATGGTTAAACCCTGCGCTACTGCTCCAAATATGACATCTACAAAAGACTCTGGATCCTCGTCTATAAGATCTCGTCCACTCGACCTTCAAACAAAATGAACTCCTCCCTTCCAGGAATTTTTCTCACTATTTCTCCTGAGCTTTTCTTCTTGAGGCTTTTTGGACCTCTGATGCACTCCTTGCGTCCTCTAAAATTCTAAAAGGCTTCAGACTTAGAGATTTTTCAAAAAAAACCCTACGCACTGCTTGTGTTTGTCTTCCTTGATACTTCCTCAACACTTTGACTAAGTGTCGACTCAATGCACACCTTGCACGGGTCTTCTTCGAGCTCTTATACTCCACTAAGTATACATGCACTCCTTGCACTCACTCTTCACAATTTCACACTATCTCTCCCAAGTTACTGAGTCTAAAACGACTTGGACTTCACACTCCTTGCCTGGCTATTATGAACTCCTTGCACCAAGATTTCATAAGAGAAACAATTGAAACTTAAAGAACATCAATAGTTCATACATCTAACCATGAAATTCACACACAAGAAAATAAAACACATAAAGCAAGTAAGAACAACATTACCTAATGGACTTAGAGATAAACAACACTAGACATTTGAAAGAAAATCTCCTTTGTTGTATTCATTCATAAAAATATATACATGTGTTCTTGTAGTTCTCCAACAAGCTTTCAACAACAACAATAACAATTCTCAACAGTTACAAAATAAACTTCAACAACTCTTCTGAATATCTCTCTTTTTTCAGTAGCCTCAATTGGGCATAGATTAAATTCATTTATACATGGAGGGGCTTCTTGATACTTCTTACCGACTACCTTAGAGATTTCATAACACATTAAAAGCAATCTACCACTAAGGCTTATTACAATAAATGGATAGTTGCAACCTGGATATGAGTTGATGCTCAATATTTGTACAATCCTGCAACTAATTAAAGAAAATACATTATCCTGGAGTTCATACAATGGATCTCGCCTCAAAATATTTAAAAGGTCATTAATTACAATGCTTTAAAAATATTAAGATGATGCACTTTCCTGAGAATTCAAGTCAACTTGAACGCTCATGTTGGATGCTGAGTCATCTTCCACTTGTCTTCTTTGAATGATGATGGTGAAGCTCCTGCATCATACTCCTCAGGACAAAAAGATTCATGGACTCCTATCCATGATCTCCTACATTGTCTTTCCATGCCTCTAAATATCAGCTTCAATTAACCAACTAGCATCCTCTACTGGATGATGTTTCCACTTAACCAAATACTCATAATAAACTGTTCTCTTGGTCTTCTTAGAAAGCCTCTGGTTTAGAATATTCTCTATTTGTGGCTTCTTTTCTATGGGAATCTGATGCTTCCATTGAATCTCCTCCTGATCATCTATTCCTTTTGCATCATCCATCTAGTAAGGGTACAAATCTACTACATTGAATATTGGTGATATTACAATGTCCTCTGGTAATTCAATCTAATAAGCATTCGCAACAAATTTTTTGAGGATCTTACATGGTCCTATATTCTTCATCTTCAATTTGTTATATTTCCCTTTCGAAAATATTTCCTTCCTCAGGTGTGCTAGAAATTGATCTCCAATTTCAAAATTAACTTCCCTTCTTCTCTAATCTATTCTAATTTTGTATTTTTGGTTTCTATTCTATAGTTGTTCTTTGATCTAGTAATGCAATTTTTACATCTCTGTAGCAAAGTCCTCTGCTCTTTCACTTCGGAACTCATCTTTTCCAAAATCTCTTAACTCTGAAATTCCTCTTGGATGCATTATGTATTCTATCTGGAATGGTATTTTACCAGTACCTCTATTCGATGAGTCATTATATGAAAATTTTACTTGGGGAAGAATTTGATCCCACTGGCTGTTATATCCAATGACCAAACTCCTCAATAGGTTCCCTAAGCTTTGATTCACCACCTCAGTCTGTCCATCTGTTTGAGGTTGATATGTTGAACTGAAAGACATATTTTTCCCCAACTTCTTCCACAAAGTTCTCCAAAAGTGTCCTACAAATTTAGTATCTCTATCTGAAACTATGCTCCTTGACAACTCATGTAATCTAACAATCTCCTTGAAAAATAAGTTCACTATGTGAGTAGCATTGCTGGTTTTCTGACATGGTATGAAATGTACTATCTTCAAGAATCTGTCAACCACCACAAATATTGAATCACTTACTCTCTGGGTTCTTGATAATCCTAGAAAAAATCCATGCTTATAGCATCCCATGGCCTGTCTAGAATGGGCAATGGTTGATAAAATCCAATGTTCTGCTACTTTCCTTTTGAATATTGGCAGATTTTGCATCTATCCACAAATTTATTCACATCATATCTCATACCTGGCCAATAGTATGAAAAACTCAACCGCGCATATGTTTTATCATGGCCAAAGTGTCCAACCAATCCTCCACTATGATTTTCCTTCAATAAGTTATCCCTCATTGAACATATGGGGATACAAAATTGACTCCCCTTAAATAACAGTCCACCTTGGATTAGATAATCCATCCACTTATTTTTGTCTCTTAGCAAAGGTTTCTCGCATGCTTCATAAGCTTCTTTGAAATCTAGATCATCTTGATACATCTCCTTGAGGTGTTCAAATCCTAAGGTATCCACTTGAAATTCCTGCAAGATCAAACATCTCCTGCTCAAAGCATATGCAACTTTGTTAGCACTTCCTCTAATATGCTTAATAACAAAAGTAAAATTCAACATGAATTCTACCCATTTGGCATGTCTTTGGTTCAACTTCTCTTGTCTGGTTATAAATTGTAAAGCTTGATTGTCTGAATACAAGACAAACTCCTTCGGCATAAGGTAATGCCTCCATTTCTTCAAGGCTTGAATCACAACATAAAATTCCTTATTATATGTGGAATACTTTCTCTTAACATCATTCAAATTCTCATTGAAATAAGAAACATGCTTATTTTCTTGGCTTAAAACTATGCCAATGGCTACTCCACTTGCATCACATTTGACCTGAAAGGTCCTCTGAAAATATGGAAGAACTAGAATAAGTTGTTATGTTATCTTTTCTTTTAACACCCTAAATCTTTTCTCAGCCTCTTTTGTCCAATTAAAATATTTATGCTCTTTCTTTATGGTGTCCAGTATGGGTGCACAAATACTACTGAAATTTCTGATGAATTTCCTATAAAAACTTTCGAATCCATGAAAACTTCTTACTTCGAACACACTTCTTGGAGAAGGCCAATATATTATTTCCCTCACCTTGTCTGGATCCATCTTCAACTCATTTGAAGAGATTACGAACCCAAAATATATTAGTTATGTTTTCATGAAAGAACATTTTTTCAAATTCACCAACAACTTCTCTTGTTGTAATATTATCAACACCATATTCAAGTGTCTGAGATGCTCCTCTTTAGTCTTATTGAAAACTATAATATCATCTAAATAAACAATCACAAACTTACCAATAAAATCTTTGAGTACTTCATTCATCAATATCATAAACGTACTAGGGGCATTTGTTAAGCCAAACGACATAACAAGCCACTCATACAATCTTTCATTTGTTTTGAATGATGTCTTCCATTCATCTCCCTCTCTCATCCTTATCTGTTGATAGACACTTTTCAAGTCTATCTTGCAAAAATAACTATCTCCACTCAATCAATCCCTTAAATCATCCATTATGGGTAAAGGAAATCTATACTTGATGGTTATCTTGTTGATGGCTCTTGAATCTGTGCACATTCTCCAACCTCCATCTTTCTTTGGACTCAACATAGTTGGTATTGCACATGGGCTCAAACTTCCCTTGATCAAACCTTTATCAAACAATTCTTGGACTTGATTCTTGGCCTATTCATTCTCTTGAGGGGTCAATTTGTATGATTCTTTATTTGGAAAAAAAAATCCTAGAATAAGGTCAATAAGATTATTGATACTCTTGATGGGCGGTAAAGTGTGATGTAACTCATCCACCACAATATCAAACTCATCTAAAAACTCTTGGACTTACACAGGGAAATCATTCATGGAATTTCTTGTAAGGATGACTCTTGTCTTACCTACAATAATAAATTTCATTTACATTTCTTTCTTGATTTCTTTCAAGAGTTCCTTCCCACTCATGAGAAGTATTCTAGGACTAGCTTCTTCTTTGACTCCTTTGTCTTCTATTGGCAACAAAATATGATTACACCCATTTTTCTCAAGGGTAGATGTACTCATCCTCCCATCATGTATGAAATTATTGTCATATTTCCACGGTCTTCCCAACAGAACATGAAAAACATCCATGGGTATAACATCACATAACATTTCATCTCTATATCCACCTATTTTAAATTCAACTTTACATTGTCGAACTACCATGACTTGATGTCCTTTATGCAACCACGACACCCTGTATGGATTCATATGTGTAGTCGTCTCCAACTTCAACTTCTCCACCATTTCTGTGGATACCAAATTATCAGTACTCCCATTGTCTATAATCACCTTGCATACCCTGTCTCTGGTCTTGCAAGAAGTTTTGAACAAATTGTTCCTCTAGACTGGTTCTCTTACCTCTTTCTTTGGTTTCACAAGAAATTTCCTTATCATGAGTGATCTCCCTTCTTCTACTGCTTCTTCCTTCATCTCTTCCTCCACATTCCTTCGTTGTGCTTCAGAAATGTGAGCTTCCCCAGTTCCTATATTTTTCTTCTTGGGACATTCCCAAGACATGTGCCATGTCTTTCCACGAGCATAGCACTTTACTTATCCTCCTCTACCTCTTCCTCTTCGCTTGGGAAAATAGGTTCTTCCACCATAGTTTCCTCCTCTATAACTTCCTCCTCTCTATGTCTGACTATGATATCTTCCAGCTTCTGCTTTGGGTTTCCGGAATTTTTCTCTGACAATGCCTCTTCCTCTACTAGGACTCTTTCCACTATTTCGTTGACCCTGTTTCCTTGCCAAATTTTCTTCTTATTTCATATCTCATGCCATTAATGTACCTGGAAACTTTTTCTTCATCATTCTCCCTATGTCTTGCTCTGATGTTCAGCTTGTATAACTCTTCAGTGTACTCCTTCACTGACAAACCTTTTTGTCTTAGATTTTGTAGTTTCTTGAACATATTTATCTGATAATCCTTGGGTATCAACTTATCCTTCAACTTAGCTACCATCCTATCCCAATTCTTAATTTTGGACTTACCTTTGCATATTTTGTCAGCCTGCAATTCATCCCACCATAAAGCTGCATGTCCCTTCAACCTGGTTACTGAATGCTTCAACTTATTTTTGTCATCAATCTCCTCATAGTCAAAGTAATTTCCTAGAGCTCTTATCCAATCAAGAAATTATTCCACACTCATATTACCTTCATACATTAGGACATCCATTTTTTCTCTGGTTACCAGCTTGACAATAGCTCTCAGCAGTCGCTCTTCTACCGCTTGTTCTCCTACAACTTATTCTTCTTTTACATCTTCACTTTCAGATTCGTTGATGTCACCAGCATCAAGTCCTCACCTCTGTTATGTCTCCATGGAATCCAACCTTGCATGAAGTTGTCTCATATCCTCTTCCATGGCTTTGTTTACCACTAGTCTCTCTTTGCGTCTTCCTAGAAGCATGATTCCAAGTTTTATTTTCACCACTTGATGATATTAGACAATTCTCCCTCTTTTGTCTGTTGTCTACAGACAAAATACTTCTCTAATACCACTTTGACACAAACCCCCACCACCTCCTGGGGATCTTGCGAACTCCCAGTCTAGGATCGTTCAAACTGAGGAGTTGAATTATCTCTATGGCTCCTGTTGAGCCCTCAAAAATCTATACCATAGGCCTTTTTCTCTTTCCCTGCACACAAATTCTAATTTGCGAGGGTCTTATCTAGTCAACAGAGAAATCCACGTGACCTCAACCAATTCTATGGAATAAAACCCTTGCATTGAAGGAATTATAGCACTTCGAAACTTCAGGCTTCAAAACGTTCCACAACTTAATACCTCATATCCTCCAGAGTGCCTAACTGGCAAACCTGCAAAAGGGGATGATCAACGGTCCACCTGTCCTTCTAAACAAATGATTGGGATCTACTCCGATCTTTGGGCCTTAGAGATTTTTTGACCCAAAAAAACTTACACCTTCATTCCTTCGGAGTACTAGATCTCCAAACTCCAAGATCTGTCAACACGTGGTTCTTCACGCTAACGGCTAGGATTCGTTCCGCACTTCGGAACTTCGAGAGTTTCACACCCTTTTTCTCCAACACTTCAACTCTGTCGGATAGCCGAAATTTCGAACTCTGCTAGATCTGCAGACATGTGTCCTCACAAATGGATGGTCCATATTCACTCTGGTTCCCGGGACTTCGGGAAACGTCTCCTCTACAATACTTACACGAAAACCTATGAATATGCGAAGTCCGAAGGAATTCAAGAGTTAAACCTCGCGATACTCCTCCAAATATGATGGCTACAAAAGACTCTGGATCCTCCTCTAGAAGATCTTGTCCACTCAACCTTCAAACAAAACAAAATCCTCCCTTCCAGAAATTTTTCTCGCTATCTCTCCTGAGATTTGCTTGCTGAGGCGATTTGGACCTCTAGCGCACTCCTTGCGTCCTCTACAATTCTACAAGGAATTAGACTTAGAGATTTTTCGAAAATACTCCTATGAACTCCCTGCATTCGAAATCCTTGATACTTCTTCAATACTTCGAGTAAGTGTCTACCCAATGCACACCTTGCACAGGTCTTCTTCGAGCTCTTATACTCCACTGAGTATACGTGCACTCCTTGCACCAGGATTTCAGAAGAGAAACAATTGAAACTTAAAGAACATCAACAGTTCATACATCTAACCATGAAATGCATACACAAGCATATAAAACACATAAAGAAATTAAAAACAACATTACCCAATGGACTCAGAGATAAGAAACACTAGACATTTGGAAGCAAATCTCTTCTGTTGTATTCATTCAAAAAAATATATACATGTTTTCTTGCAGTTCTCCAACAAGCTTTCAACAACAATAATAACAATTCTCAGCAGTGACGAAATAAACTTCAACAACTCTTCTCAATCTCTCTCCTTTTTCAGCAACCTCAATTGGGCATAGATTACATAAATTTATACATGGAGGGGCTTCTCGAGCCTTCCTACCAACTACCTTAGTGCTTTAATATCACATTAAAAACAATCTACCACTAAGGATTATTACAATAAATGGATAATTACAACCCAGATATGAGTTGATGCTCAATATTTGTAGAATCCTACAAATAATTAAAGAAAATACATTCTCGTGGAGTTCATACAATGGCTCTCGCCTCAAAATATTTAAAAGGTCATTACTTACAATGCTTTCAAAATATTAAGATGATGTGTTTTCCTCGGAATTCAAGCCATCTTGAATGCTTTTGCTAGATGCTGAGTCATATTCCACTTATCTTCTTTGAATGTTGATGGCAATGCTCCTGCATCATCCCCTCACCATCTCTCTCATGCATCATGATATACCTTAGCATCCCCTTCAGTAGTTATGCAACATCTTCCATTTTATTTAGTAACATAAATACATATATTACCTTCTATAAAAAAGGTTCATCAATTTCAACATCCACACATAATCAGTCTTCCCATAGTCATTTACCAGGCTATAGTTATATTTACAAGCTGGGGGAAACAAGGGTATTACAATCCCCTCCCCCTTAAAGGAAAACCATCCTCAGTGTTCTACCTGCCACTGTGCTCTTTATGTACAAAAATGAACAAAAATGGGTATGCATGTTTCATGGCATCCTCCATTTCCCATGTATCTTCATTTGGACCAAAGTGTTCCACTGCACCTTGAACTTTGTAATGGTTCTATTCCTGAGTGGGATTTTTTTCCTATCTATTATGCATTGTGGCTTTGGAAGGAATTCTCCCTCTAGTTACACTTCAATCACAAACCAATCAATTATATGATTATAATCATTTACATATTTCTTCATTAATGAAACATGGAAAACATTATGTGCCTTCAATGTGGGAGGAAGTGCTAGTCTATATGCTACAGGTCCCACTCTGTCCAAAATTTCAAAGGGTCCACAAAATTGACTTTGAAGTACTTCTTCAATCTAAGTAGCCAAACTTCTACTTCTTCCCCCTTTTTAATTTATCCATCGAAAATGGGTGGTTTGGATTTATTAAACTCTTCAGGGTCATGGCTCTTCGAATGCTTCCTCTTCTTTATTTTCCTCTGAGAATGTAAACTAGTCTCACTAGTAGACAATTCCTTGGAGTTGTCAGTTTCCTCACTAGAGGATTCTTCAGTTGAATTATTGGCATTAGCATGTCTATTGGCTCCATGTTGGGTCTTCTTTGAGGTGATTCTCCTTGTGTGGCTACTTTGAGGACCACATTTTTGTATCTTAGGAGGAATTTGGGTTTTCTTAGTATGATGTTTATCCATATTGTTGGTTGTTGGCCCATGTTGCAGTTTCCTTTGTATATCTGATAGGATTTGTAGTAGGACTGCATTAATTTCAGTTTATTTTTCTTGTTCTTTTAGCAGCCTTTCATTGTCATCCTTACAACTTTGTAATTCTTCCATGAGGCTTCTTACAGTTTCATCCAAATCCGATCGGGTTTCCACCGCCCTCCTCTCATCGGATTCTTCTTCTCTATTGTGGGAGATTTCCCCCAACTCATGGTCTATCACCTTTATTTACATTGTAGTTTTCCTTGTTGTCCAATGATTGTTTGAGTGTTGATAAAACATTTTCTATTAGTTAATTATCTACTAGTTTATGAAAAACACATGCGATTTGTAAGGTGAAATCAACTTCATTATTTGGCAAAATTAGCAACACATAGTTGAAATTTTTAGAACATATAACAACATAAAGTTTCATTCCTCTCTTCGGTAATTTTTTAAATAAGCTTCTTATTGTTGAATTTTAATGCTTAGCTCATGCACATGTGGTTTCTTTTCAATTTAGCACAATCTACAACCATAGTAATGCATTTGTACAATACACTAGTTGAAGTAAACCAAGATCAAAAGAAGAATAACCATGCACAAAAGACAACATAATTTATCCTAGGAAAACCCTTCTCAATCAAGGGAAAAACCCAATAATTCTTTGCTATATTTTCCAAGAGAAAATCCCCCACACCATGAACCCTAAAGCACACAAGAGGGTGCTCTATGAATGACAAAACTAGCACCTAAGAGAAGTGCACACTTCAGATTTCATACCTCCAACTTTAGACCATGCATTGAGTTAGTGAGAGAGATGTAAGTGATCCTCAACAAGGATCTCTTCTCTTATAAATACAAAAATTAACTCAACAAATAGACAAGACACTTGGAACAATAGGGCCGACTTGTATAACCAAATAATATAATTAATCTTTGACAGAATATTAATTATCTTTACATGGTGGGGCCAAATTGTACCCTTTACAACATAAAATAGGTTTTTACCAAAGTCTCACTCTCTGACAATATAGCAAGGGATCTCACACTGATCCAGATTATTTTCGGCACAAAATGAGAGAGAAGATATAATAAATAAATGCACAGAGATATCGCAGATATTCAATAATATAACATAAATGTATTAGAGATGCAACCATAAACACATATATTCAGTAATACATGATTTCTATTAATGAAAGAAATGTACAGAGACTATAAAAATACAGAGTGAAAGACTTGCTAGAATGATGGCAACTTATCTCTGAGAAGAGATGTGACGACTACTCGCATTCTGAAGAAGATGATTACAATGAGGCTTTGAAGGCCTTTTAACAATAAGCAGGAATTCCAAAAACCCTCAACATCCAAAAACCTAACCCTAGGAGATGAAGCACCAAAAGTCATGTGGGCCCCGTTTGGGTAAGTTAGTACATTAACTTCTTGGGGTCGTAACTTTTGCATACGATCTCTGTTTTAGGCGTATGATAGCCCGTTGGAAAGGTATCACCGAGGAGATTCATTTTAAGTGCAATATGGAAGGAACTTCCATATTGAAAACCTGTTTTCCCAAAAAACATCATTTAGGGCCTCAAAATGGCCCTAGAAGTTAAAAATTGCTAAAAATAGTAAATTACCAAAATTGCCAGAATTTTTTTTTTAGTCAGTTGGAAAAGGTGGGTGGACACAGATATCCACCCGGATCAATCCTCCCTCCTTAGGGAGAAATGGTCTCCATTGCGTTAAGTGCCCGGGGGAGAGGAAAAAACGTTTGTTGAATCTGAATCTTGGTGAGTTGCTTGCCTTGATGGAGACGTCGCGCTGCTTAGTTTGTGGAAGTCTGTCATGAACCTATTGAGGTTGAGGTTGTTCAACAAGTCAAGCTACATGAGAGGATAGTGTGCAGAAGGAATATGTGTGCTTTTTTGCAACCTTTTCGAACTGCTTCTATTTCATAGAAGGTGCTTGGGGCGAGGTTGTAGTGGTTGCAGTGTCCTTTTGTTCCCCTTTTGAATAGATTGTGAAGAAGCTGAATTTTGCAGTATGAGATACTACCTTGTGACACTGTTTAGGTAGAACAATAGTCAGAACTACCTATGGTATTCTATAGAGATGACTCCCTAGAGAAACAATGACACTGCGGGGCAAGACTCATAAACAACATGGTGTCTCCACATATATGGCTGGCCCAAGAGAACATCACAGACATCCAGTGGGGTAACATCACATAATACCTCATCCTTGAAGGGTTGGACACCGTATGACAATCAACACTGTTGGCTGAGACGAAGATCTTGTCCTTGGCGAAGCCACCCGATGTTGTATGGCTGCAGGTGTGGTGTTGTCAACAATCCCAATTGTTTGATGACCTTCGCTGAGATGAGGTTATTTTGTCTTCCACTATCAACAATAAAATGCAGTGGGGTCCCCTTCACCCACATCTGTGAATGAAAAAGGTGCTCCTCCTCTTCAGGATCTGTTGGTTCTTCTGGTTGAATTGTTGCGGTCGCGACGATAGCAGTGGGCTCTGCATCAATGATCTGTCCTTTACCAGTATTTTCATAATCAGATTTTGAATCAGGGTTCGACTACTTGTCTTTGATCTCAGCCACCAATGACTGTTTTGAGCAACATTCATCGGTGTTGTGCCAGGGGCTTTTGTGGAAATCACACCATTTTTCAGTGTCCTTCTTTGTCTTCCCGTGACCCTTCTTTTCCTGTGGCTTGGAATGGTTTTTAGGAGATTGTTTGTTAGGGCCGTCTTTTACATACTTTGGTTGTTGCGGATTTGCAGACCTAAACTCCCATTTTTTCTGGTGCTTAAATTTCTTCTCGATTTTAACAGCATATCGATAAGTAGAACTGAGTGATCCAAAAAATCCATTTCAGTTTGGATGTATCTGTGTACCCCACGGTATTTCAGAACCAAATGTCATTTAGAGTCTTTGATACCCAACTTGGTGTGTAAGGTATGGAAGGTATTGGTGAACTCCAGAACTTCTTGGCCCCTCTCTTGCTATAGTGTGGTCCATCTCATGTACTGGTCCTCATAGTTGCCAACAAGGTAGTATTGTTCCTTTACTACATCCAAAAAATATTCCCAAGTGGGCTCGGCCTTCCAGAATCCTCTGTGGAACTCTTTTCCCAATAAGTTTCCCACCAATGTTTGACATGGGGGATATCCTTAAGGAGTGCGAAGATGATCTTTTCTCTGTCGAAAAAATTGTGAATAGAGAAATAACCTTCTAACAGATTTAACCATTTATCTAGGGCATCTGCATCTATTTGACCTTCAAATATAGGAATATCAAAATTGACCTGTACCTTAAAAGGAGAGGTGCCTCCAAAGTGGCTTCTTGATGAAGATGTGCCTGATGCTATCGGGAGGCATTGAAGGATGTGGGAAAAATTCTCCATCATTTCGTCCCTCTGTCGCATGAGAGCTTTCTCAAGCAACAGATTGATAGGATTGTCTACTCCATTGTTTTTCTTCTCTTCCTCCATTGAGGGTTTCTTGGGTCTACGAGAGTGATTGTCCTCAAGAGAGACAAGGTCAGGACCCAACTTTCTATACTCGGACCTCGTTGGGGACATGAACTGAACAAAATGATCAAGAACAACCTGCTCTGATACAACTGATCCAGATTATTTTCGGCACAAAATGAGAGCGGAGATATAATAAAGAAATGCATAGATATATCATAGATATTCAATAATATAACATAAATGTATTAGAGATGCAACCATAAACACAGATATACAGTAATACATGATTTCTATTAATGAAATAAATGTACAAAGACTGTAAAAATACAGAGTGAAAGACTTGCTAGAATGGTGGCAGGTTATCTTTGAGAAGAGATGTGACGGCTACTCCCATTCACAAGAAGATGATTACAATGAGGCTTTGAAGGCATTTTTAAAATAAGAAGGAATTCCCAAAACCCTCGAAATCTAAAAGCCTAACCCTAGGAGATGAAGCGCCAAAAGTCATGTGGGCCCCGTTTTGGTAAGTTAGTACATCAACTTCTCAGGGTCGTAACTTTTGCATACGATCTTCATTTTAGGCGTATGATAGCCCATTGGAAAGGTATCATCGAGGATATTAATTTTAGGCACAATATGGAAGTAACTTCCATATTGCAAACCTATTTTCGCAAAAAAACATCATGTAGGGCCTCAAAATGGTTCCAGAAGTTAAAAACTGCTAAAAATATTAAATTACCAAAATTGCAAGAAAACTATTTTGAGCTAGTTGGAAAAGGTGGGTGGCCACCAATATCCACCTGGATCACATGCATCCTCTAGTGCTCTTCCACCAGGGACAATTCCACCTATTCTCAGCCACAAATACGTCACTCTCAACATATCAACTCAACTAAGTCCATAGGAGTACCATCTCGAGAGCCATCTCAAGTCGAATCAACTAAGTCCATAGGAGTCTGAAATGAGACCATCTCAAGTCATCTCAACTCACTCAAGAGGACCACGACAAGGCACCACACATCATCTCAAATCAGTCCAGAGGAGTACGACACACCCATCACATGGGCTCTCTCACAGATCGTCTCAATTCAGTCCAAAGGAGAATAACCTAGAGAATGTCTCATGGAGCTGCAATCAACAACACTTATGAATGGGGTAAGATATGGTGTTACCCTTTAAAATTTTTCTAATAAAATTTTATTCGACTCATTCATGAGCCCAATAAGGCCAAGCGTTGTTGCCCACTCTGATACCACTCTGTCACACACCCAACCCCCTAAGTACCTTTTAGGATATGGGATATCATATTTTCACTTATTCTAATAATATTAAATCATCTCTATCACAACTCCATCATCTTCTGATCATTAAGAGCTTTACAACGATAGTAATTTTGCTCATAACTGATCTCTGGAACAAGAGTTGTGACCTATCAAAGTTCTCAGATCTATGTAGGAAACACCTCTCCTACTGCCACTTGGAATCCACATGACCTCTCATTGTTCATGCCAACTGATGTGGCGACACCCTGGTGCTGGTGTGGCACTAGCCTAGCTTTCCATAGAGGAACTTTGGTCCACACAGACCTATAGCTATCGTCACGCAGACCTTATCCTAGCACACTCTTTACTTTCCTCCAAAGAGTATGGTATTGAGGAATATTCCTTCTCGATCCCATGCATTCGAAGGTTGAGCAATTTGCCCATTCTCATTACCTCGAACCCAAAGTATCAAGGAAAATGCCCTCTCCCCTTGATGAATGGTCTCGATGCACGCAAGAGCTCCTGACCTACAATTATGTTTCATTTGGCGCCTAAGGTTTATATGTCCTACTAGAACACACTCAACTCATCAACCAGTTAAATACTGAAATGTGTTATCTCAGAGACACTCTTAGTCAGCATCAACTCGCCCTTTTCTTCAGATTTGCTAAGTGGGACCTGTGATAATCAACAATTGAGACTAAGTTTCATTTAGCACATGGGTCACTACTGTCATAGTGAATATATCTATTTACCTGACATGTGGTAATGTATCCAATCAACACATGGACCCATCACATCTCTTCAGGTCACCATAGGGAGCTCAAACTCACTAGGCCATAGAACGACAATTTTCTGTCTCCTATAAATCGATTGGAGTACTTAATTAATATTTCTCAAAAATACTGCTTTTGGTATTTAATTACTTAAATATCATTAGGGATAATTATTCTCCACAATGAATTACCCCAGTAAACACATTCTTTTTAATTATCCTAATAACTTTGGCCTATTAATTAATGGATATTCATTTTCCATCCATTTTCCTTGGTACTGGTTTAGTGTTAGTTTAATTATCCAGATTACAACACATTATAATGCAATTAAATTAATTATATCATAAGATAATCAAATTAATTGTAAAGTACCCAACTCCATTGTAATGGACCTAATTTGCATTATATTATATTTTATTATTTCATTAACAAATCACATGGGGATTTGGACTCCGAATTTCACATAAAATTCATGTACTCCTTTTTATCTTTACTGATGGTCAAACTTTGAAAATTAAAAGAGTTTTAATATTTTTATATAATTAAATTTATGCCAGCCATGCCATCGCTCCGACAACTTTGGGCTACGAACACTACTTCCCCACTCATCACTCCGAATCCATTCAGACATCATTCAACTGCCCCTTTTTATTTACTACGAAAGGGTTTTGGAATTTGTGTTGAATTATTATTATAATATTATATTTTTCATGACTCCCTTGGTCTTCACACTGCATACGTTTACTCCTTTCTAACTATTCTGAAGGCCAATCACAATCTAGCCAATTTAAATATTATACTATATTTAAATTTTAAAACATATATCTCATCCCAAGTTGAAGTCATTGGAGTAAATTCGCACGTTCCTTTCTTGTTACTCTCATAACAAATTAGGAAAGGGAACAGGTAATATTAAAATTCATCCAAACTTTATAATGTCCATGTCATCACTTTGATGGCTTCGTATTTAATTCTCATGCACTTTCCCTTCTTCTCCAAAGGTGGGACTCCGAAGACCAATCACCCACAAGATTAGTTTAATATTTAATAACGTATTTCTTAAAACCCATTGGTCTTCTCACTCTAAACGATTGCCCCATTCTTTGCATTCTGAAACAAAACATTTTTCAATAGTAATGTTTGTAAATACTATATACATATTTTCAAGATAGAAGGATACAAGAAGATACATATATTTTCCAAGCCTTTAATAATTAAATACTTTTTCATTTTCATACTTACTTATGTGTTGAGAAAAACAAAAGATTTTTTATAACTCCGAGTATTTGAACACTAATAATTAAAAATACTCTAATATTAATGTTTCTTCAAGAGCACTAAGCTACCTGGGAAACATATGGATTCTGTAACTAGGGAAACATCTGAGCATAGTTAGAACCTTTTGGCATAGAAAAAAATGATTTCATATTTCCATTTTTCATGCACCAAGCATGAACTTCATAAATTTAATATGTGATATATATAATTATTATTATTTAACTATCAAACATTTAGATGGTAAAATTAGGAATTCTACCATACTTTACCATTATTCATCTTTGCCCAGAAATCATAGGAATGCACATTTATATTAATAATGTTATGTAATTTATATTAAAATTCCTTTACATGTAATTTGAAGTTTTGTTTAATTAAACATGTAATTGAAAGGAAATGAAAGCTATTTCTTATTTTCTAGTCTTTTTAAAATAATAAAATAAAATCCTAATCTAAAGAAATTAAAAATATAATTATATCTCTTCTTCTTCATGGGTAAATGAGTAAATTTGTTTCTGTGTTTTACCATTCTTATCAAAATTTAAGGAAATTGGTCCTAAGACAAAGAATTTCATCCACAATAATTTTACATTTGTACCATAATTTATAACCTACCACAATTTAGGGGATCCCTCCCAAATTTATAGGAGATTTAACACAAGTTTAGCATAATTGTTATTAATTCCCAAATGAAATATAAAGGGATTTTGTACTTTGAATTCAAGTAAGAAGGGTCAAGTATAATTCCAAAATTATTTTCTTTACTACCTATTTATAATGATTTTTTTTGCATTCTTAAATGTTTGGGTTGTTTCCCTATAGTCCAAACCCACATATGATATACTCTAAGTTTTTTGTAATAAGGCTTGAGAACAAGCTTAAATATAACACTATTATACTGAAAATCACTCTCTCTTCCTTCAGATGCTTTATAAAGATTTTAACTGTTCAATCATCATTTCCAAAGCATGCATTAAACTGTGCAACGCAGTCGACCACAAAATTCACTCCCCTAAATCTTATTTTAACGCACATATATTCAATATATAAGGAAGTACATCATATGAGATTCAGCTAAAACATTCTCTTCCTTTTACCTAAACTTCTCAAGACATTTTTGTCAGAATTTAAAATTACATAACTTTAAAACACAGCCTATGATTTTATTTGAACTTAACACTACATAGATATAGAAAAATATACTTATCTAGAACCCAAAAAGGGATGCAACTATTGAAAGGGGTACCAATTTCCACCCAAACATAGGCACATCAACTCTTGGAAGGTTTTACCACTAGCCACCCCCTAGCTAGATCATGATGCTCATAGAGAGATTATCCATTCTTTTCAGCAACAACCAGGGACGAACATCACTCTCCTCCTCTCACAAGAACTTGGAATATCGGTTTTCTCTCCACCAATAAAGGAGGTTTGTAATGAGTACTTCCTCAGTCACTCATCTTCTCTACAACCCCATTTATCAGGTGGTTAAGAAATGTTGACCAACAATTCTTGTACCTAGAAACAATTTTGTTTTTCAGTTTTCTTTTGAACTAGAGAGATGCATATGCTCTCCCTCTTTAGTAATGGTCACCCGACCCATTCTTATTGCATCCTTTATTTCTTCCCATAATTTTAATACCTTTTACTTTCTTCCTCAACAAGATTTTGTGGGTCCAATTCCCAATTTCGTGGGTCAGGTCAAGAATTTTCTAGATGGGTACTCTGCCCATTTCATCATTAACTCTTGAGGAAGACTTCCCAACTACCAGCTTTACTGGTAATTAAATTCTATGGTTTAAAGGAATATTCTAGGTCTAAAAAATTTAAATCCAACAGATTATTGGTCTGGTAGGGGTCATCTCAACCATTATTGGTTCCTCCCCATCTCTCTCATGCATCATAATCTACCTTGGCAATCCCTTCAACAATTATGCGACATATTCCATTTTATTTAGTAACAAAAATATATACATTACCTTCTATAACAAAAGGTTCATCAATTCCAACATCCACACATAATCAGTCTCCCCATAGTCTTTTATAAGGACATAGTTATATTAACAAGTTGGGGGAAACAAGGGTATTATAGTAATCCATCTTTCATGTTTTCTTCAATCTTTAGTACCTGCAAATAAAAGTGTTGGTGTGCCTTCTTCCTAGCAACCTATGGGATCTAATACCATGTAGAATGTGGTGATTACCTACAGAACAGATCTAGCTAGAAGAAGAATGAACACAACTTGCAAAAGTGAGAAGATGAGAGAAAAATTGGAGAGAAAAGAATATAAATGTATTACCCAAATGAATGAATGATCATTTACACATGATATACTCTGTATAGATCAACTAATGTGCATTAGAAGAGAAGCCAATGCTCCATAGTGGTGGTATAGATATATGGACATGCACATGAAGTTATCAAAGTTAACTTCCACCTAGTCCTAGTTAACTAGTCATGCATTATTCAGTTAACGATGTCACATGTGTGGAAGTGAGAGAAGTGCATGCAATTTCTGGTGATAAAATCAAGGTTTGCATGCATGAGTTACTTCCACTAGTCTAACTAAGTGTAACTGGCTCTAAACTGAAGATAACATTCTCCTAGAATGTAGGAGAGGTTCCTAAAAAGTAGGAGACTCTTAATAATGACTAATAAACATATGACAATAAGGAAAAAATATCATAGGTGTGTGTAATATCTCCAACATCCTTGAATTGCAGTCCTTCATGATCCAACTCTTTGTGTGTCAAATACCAATAAATATTCCTTCTTTACCCTATCCTTGCTTTTATAATATTGAGTTATGACCTAACCCTAATCTCCAAAGTGATTGATGACAAATATTACTTCTCACCTCAATTGATATCAATGGATAAGATTTAATTCAGTAATGATAGTTAAAACATTTCTTTAAATATATCTCAACCAATTAATAAAATAACTTTAATTTAATAATTCTTTTAATTAAAGTAAAGTCTCAAGGTAGAAGGATTTGGATGACTTCCACACATATAGACACTTGAACATGTGTAGAAGTACCTGTCCGATGCTACAAACATCAACACTCCCTCTTAGCGAGGAAGGTATTCTGCACCACTCCAAGTTTGTCTCTGCAGAAATAAAACTTCCCATTAACTAAGGGTTTGGTCAGAATGTCTACAACCTTCTCATCTGTGGAAACATAATGAAGCTTCATTGCTCTCTTCTAGATCCTATCTTGAATGAAGTAATATATGATCTATATATGCTTGGAATTGTCATGGAATACTATATTCTCTAAGAGTTTGATACAACTCTAATTATCACAGTATGTCACGATAAGCTCCAACTCTTGATCAAATAAACCTGTAAGTAATTTGTGAAGACAAATGAATTCATAGTTAGCCATACTCATTGCCATGTACTCTGCCTCTGTTGAAGTAAGTGTTATAGAATTTTTCTTCCTACTAAACCATGTAATCATTGTTGATCCCAAGGTGATGCAACAACCTGGGGTGCTCTTTTAGTCTATTGCACTCCCTTCCCCTTATGAGTCTGAATATCCCTACAAAGTCACTCCATTGCCTACAACATACCTCAACCATTACTCCAGTGTACCTCTCAAGTACATGAGAACATGCTTCATTGTTATCCATTGCACCTGCCTAGGCTCCACCATGAACTGAATCAAGGTGTTCACAATAAAACATATATCTGTTATGGTCTTGACCAAATACATCAATGACTATTGGCACCCAAAGTTTTTGGTTCATTTCATGCATGTGCACATAAACAAAGTTGTGCACACTCAATTCCAAGTGTAATACGTGCTCATTCCAAGTTTTACGCGTGCCTAATTTAATGTTCGAGGAATGATAAGAAGTGTGCACTGGACTGAATTTTTTCATTGCACGCCAAGCCTAAAAGGTTATCAAATTTGCACCGATCCCAGTTTTTATGCACACTAGAATTAAAGAATACACACACCATAATCAAGAAAGGAATCATCAGGAAATCTCCCAAAAATATGACTGCCAACAACATAAGGGGTGATGGGACAACCAGAGGATGAGTTGGCCAAGCATTTAAAATTTCCTTCACACAGGAAGCCTACATGGAATGTTGGAAGGTACTAGAAGCTTGGGAGGAAATTTTGTCAGTCGAGTGAGTGGAGAAGAGCAGAATGAGACATAGCTCCCGAGCAAAGGAAATATATAAAAGGAAGTAGTGACAACAGAGAGAGAGTTGGATAATGCATAGTTGCAGAGCTATATGGTTAGATGAGATTCATTGAGTCATTGGTATTGAGCTCACTCTGAGCCAGTGTAATGGTGTAATGTATCTGAATATAAATCTAAGTTTGTCACATGTATGAGATATTGAGAGTATGCACATTGTGCAATATTTTGTATTCACGGGGTTTTAGATTACAAAAGATATGAAGCTCTGTTTCCATTTTATACAGGTTGTTTAATGAATAGCATGTATTATGGAATGAAAGGACTAATAAAGTTGTTGCAGTTATGATCTATTGTGTTTTTGCCGTATGTGATTTGGATATGTGTGTGTATTGTTTTACTTCTTATTCCTAATAACTTGTCAGATATAAGTTACATGAATGTCATCACAGATGGATATTTGTGTGTTTATCCTTCATCCCTGTCAAAATACCTTATGCCCTATGTGATCCTCTTTGCATCTTGGGTGAAACCTACCTTGGCCTTGGCTGATGATCAATATGCCGATGATCTAGGGCTTTTGTTGGTCAACTTTGTATGAACCCTCAATCTAAACTCCCCAACATTAATAAGGAAGCATGCAAGTGTGGGAATAAACATCAACAAATGGTTCCATTTCCAGGAATGAAAAGTCTTTTAGGCAATGATGAAGCAAATAAATGTGGTGGTATCTGTCTTGGGAGGAAATTCAAGACCTGCTAACTGCAAAAGAGAAAGACTTTTCCATGCACGAAACTCAGAGGCTTAGAGTGAATGTGAAGAGTTGGAAATATAAGTATCTTTACATTGATATGCATGAGCTTATCTTTGTTGGATTTCCTTGTTTTTTGTATGAATGACTGAAAAGGAAAATTTCTACCGATTATGTTGTGTAGTCGTTGTAACCAGTGTTTTGGGATCAAGGTGAGATTGAAATATTGAAAGTGTTGGATAATAAGTGGACTCAGGCCATTGAGTTTTGGTTCGATCGAGTAAAGGAGGGATACATTATTGAATTTTTTGTGGACTACACTAATTCTTTCAACGAGGCTGAAATAAAGTTCACAGAAGGTTTGAGGAAGTGGATACTGGAAGAGATTCCACTTTGGATAAAGATGTTGCTCATGAAGAAAGGGTTGTTTCACATGGAGCTCGATCGAATGGTTGAGTAAAATCCCCTAGAACATAGGATAAGAAGAGATAAGAGATATGCAAGAAGAGTTGAGATAAGAAGAAAATCAAAGCATAGAGGTTAAAAAGAGTTATTGAGGATCACACTATTACAAAATATTTCTCCTGTGGACAGGTGAAATCTCCCTTGGATATCTAGACCCCTATTGATCAAGACAAAAAAAACCAAATGGACACTAACATTTCTTTAGATATATTCTTTATGTCTATGGATAGAGAATATAGAATAAAGAAGTGTGACTTACTCCTTTCCTGACGGTTTTCCTCGCTATTCTTTAGTCTTTATCTTTGTTGTCCAATCTCCTATCATGATGAAGAAAGTTTGAATGGAACTCAACAATACCTTCTAATTCTACAATATATTGGTAGACAAGAACAAATATATCTATATAGACATACATGTATAGACAACAATATGAAGGAAATAGGCCAAGTTATATTAATGGAGAAACATGGTGAAGTACTTGCAAACCATCGTAGACATTGCAACAACTCCTCCAAGCTCTCCATTCCAACCCTTTCCTAAATGTCTCAAGATCATAATGATGATGCTTTGATGGATTCGTTCCTCTAATATCAAAGGTTGACACTCTGAAATCCTCTCTCCTCCTCACCTTCGACTGCACTCATTATATAGGAGTTGGAGGATTAATGTAACATGCACAACCTTAGACTGTTGGGTCGTGCCACTTAAGAAAACACAAAATTTCAGTTATATATATGTATAAAACTTTAAGTAAATAATTATATTCTACCAATACATAGATACATGCAGAAATAACAGTAAACATATACATGCAACATACACATGCAATACCTATAACATAAACACTTGTATAAATATACAACATCTAAATTAACAGACAAATGATACTTATCTTTTATATAAGACCACCAAATGCATGCAGACCTTCCACGATCCTCCCAGTCTTAGACCACGCTACTCAAAACTCTCATCAGTGGGGCACCCCTGAGCTGGGACTAAACTTCACTCAGGTAAAACAATTTCTAACTAGAATGAAGCTACACATTCAACAACAAGGATTTCACCCCAGGAGCCAACTCAAACTAACATCCTACAGCCTCTCATTCCCCACATTCTTGTCCCACCCCAGGAATTGTGCCCCTTCTCTGTTCAACAGTGCTTTGACTGCTTCACTTCCCTTCCAGGGATTCAGAAACAGTCTGGATAGGAAGTCTTAGATAACTATAGCTATAGTTTGGATCCCTCAGGAAATAAATTTCCCAGTAATTCTCTCACCTGGAGATAGTTTCTCATGGACCTGACAACCCGCCTCTTCAATCCACAGGCCTGAAAGCCTGCTTATTTAGTCTAACACTTAATTCAACCAGGGATAGGTAGAGGTGAAGGCAACAACAGAATTCGAGTATGGATCAAGAGATGGAAGAAACAAAATTCAGTTAAGGAATAGTATTGGCATGGGTAAGGTATAGGTACGCTACCCATGATAGTGAGGTATTGCATACAACTTCAGGAGTGTGTGATGGGTGACGAGGTCGAATGATGGCCAGAACAGAGTGAATCATCCATGGCAGGAATTTTGAATGGCCAACATGGGAAGAATGGTCAAAATGGGTTGATTTTCCCCACATATAACTGCATGTGCCCTTAATGACACATTGCTCTCAAATAACTCATTCCTCTCCACTTGTGATTCTTTCCCTTCCCATAAGAACTTAGGATAAAATAATTATCCTCACCATACCCTTTAGGAATAATATTATAATATTCATTTTGAGATAAACCCTCTAGCATAGACCCATTTCCTAGGCTCTTATTCCTCCATTTCCCTTCCTAGTGGATTTTGGTTCCCCATACTCTTTCATCATGGTCATTCTACATGTAGTGATGTATTATATTAATGATATGAGAATTTACATATACACAAATAGGCTCACTGGCCTTTATCATCTAGGCTCTCCGGCCTAATTCAACACATAAGCCTCCTAGCTTATAATAACTAGCTCACCAGCCTATAAAACATATTCATATTTACATTATGGGGCTTGGTATTGGGGTATTACATTCCCCTCCCCTTATTTATGCACTATCCTCAGTGCATTATATATACACATATACAACCAAAAGTTTCAAAAACTTTCAAAAACATGCGGGTATTATGCTTGCATAGCATCCTCGTGCACACAAATTGCATCTTCAGGACCATACCAATTCCATTGGACCTTTACTAGCTCTCTGGATCGATTCTGGAGTTTCTTGATCTTTCGTTCCAGTATGCACACTGAATGCACTTGAAAATCTCCTTCTTGCTCCACCTGAATCACATTCCAATCAATAACATGATTAGCATCAGGTATATACTTTTTGAGAAATGATACATGGAATACATTATGAATAGACATTGATGCAGGTAATGCAAGAATATATTATTCAGACCCAATCCTTTATAGGATTTCAAACGACCCACAATAATGAGCTTCCAACTTTGAACAATTTCCCAACTTCAGGGAACTTTTGTTGGCCTTTACTTTCAAGAATACATGATCACCCACTTTAAATTCCCTGTGAATTATGCCCTTATCAACATAGATTTTTTTCCTTTCTTGAGAAACCTTTAGATTCTTCTTTATTTTCTATATCTACTCTTCCATTTCCCTAAGAAAATTTGGCCCAACCACTTCTCTATCTGCTAGGTTGTCCTAGCTTACATGTGTGTTGCACGTTCTTTCATAAATTGCTTCAAATGGGCTCATCTTTAGAGATGCTTGATACCCATTGTTATAAGCAAACTCTACTAAGTGTAGGTAGTTTTCCCATTTTGATGGTTTATCCATCACATACATCCTCAACATATCTTCAATCACTTGATTCACCCTCTCTATTTTCCCATCAGATTCTAGATGATAAGTTGTGCTAAAATTCAAATTTGTTCCAAATACTTTAAAGAATCCTTTTCAAAAATTAGTTGTAAATTTTGGATCTCTGCTAGACAAAATTGTCTTTGGTATGCGATGCAGTCGAGAAATTTCTCTCATATATATATCAACAATGTTGGTTGCCTTGTGAGTGAGCTTCACTAGAATAAAATGGGTAGCTTTGGTAAGCTTATCCACAACTACCATGATAGAATCATGTTGCTTGTTTGTTTCAGGTAGTTTGGTGATGAAATCCATTTTTACCACTTCCCATTATCACTCAAGAATGGGTAATGGATGCAATAATCCAACTAGGTGTCTATTCTCAGCCTTGACCTTTTGACACTCCAAACATTTGGCAATGTACTCAACAACTTCTTTCTTCATGCCTGGCCAATAATAGCGGCTCTTGACAACTGCAATAGTTTTCGGATACCCTGGGTGTCCAACATAAGGTATGCTATGCACTTCTCTCAATATCAGTTTTTTCAATTCTTGGGAATTTGGTACATAAATTTTTCTTCTGTACATGAGAATTTAATCATTCCCCATCTTGTAGTCTTCAATTTTATGCTGCAAAATACCTTGCTGTAATTTTTCCACTAATTACTTGTATTGCAAATCAGATTTTGCAGCCTCTAAGATTATGTCCTTTAAATGAGATTGGTACATGCTGATGGTTGTAGCATGCAACTTATGCACTCTTTTGTTGAGTGCATCAGCCACCTTGTTCTCTTTCCCTTTGATATGCTTTATATCAAAGTCATACTCGCTAAGAAATTCTAACCACATGCTCTGCCTGGAATTTAGAGTTGGCTAATCAAATAAATATTTCAAACCATTATGGTATGTCTTTAGCTCAAACCATTTTCCCATGAGGTAGTGCCTCCACTTCTTCAAGGCATGCACTATGGTTTCCAACTCCAAGTCATGAGTGGCATAATTCCTTTTATTCTCCTTCAACTTCCTCGATTCATAACATACAACACACCCCTTTTGACTGAGGACTCTATCAAGTCCTTCTTTACATGAGTCTATGCATACAGTGAAGTCTTCATTTTGATATGCAATCCTTAAAATTGGAGCACTGGTTAATAATTGCTTCAAGTGTTGGAAAATCCTTTAACACTCCAACATCCACTGAAACATCACTCCCTTCTTTTGCAAGGAAGTGATTAGGTGTGAAATCTTTGAGAATCCTCCAATAAATATTATGTAGTAGTCCGCAAGGCCCATGAAGGATTTGAATTCCATCACATTCTTAGGTGTTGACCACCCTCTAATGGCCTCAATATTTTTAGGGTCCATGACTATCCCTTCCTCTGATATGATATGCCCTAAATAGTGAATTTTCTTCTCATAAAATGTGCACTTGCTCAATTTGGCATACAATGAATGCTCCCTTAATACCTGTAGTACCATCCTAAAGTGTTGTTAATGTCTTCCTATGACTTAGAATATATAATAATGTCATTCAAAAAGACAATGTCAAACTTATCTAAGTATTCTATGAAAATACCATTCATTAAACACATGAAGACAATGGGTGCATTTGATAACCCAAATGGGTGAGGTGAGGCGAGTTGTTTGACTCTACCCTGTTGCAAATTGAGCCGATGGTTCTCATGTTTTAATTGTTTCACAATAACAAAGACTTAGCCGGGTGTTAGGCATAGTTTGTGCCACCCGCACTATATCTGTGTTTATCTTTCGTTTGTTCCACTGGTCTCTCGGTTTCTCATGGATGTATGCTTAAATATGACTAAGTTCTAAAGCAGTTAACAAATATCTAAGTATACAGGAGTTGCACTATAGTAGGAGTGTGACTCGTTGGTAGCCTAGAATGGAGTATGGGTATGCTCTAAGAGAAGATCTATATTCTGGATGAAGTAACCTTGGTGTTTCCAAGCAATCAAGTGAGAAATTTCATGGTATCGCACGCCCTCAAGAGGTGCATGATAAAAATATTCATCTAGGAACATTGTAGGGACGTGACATATGGTATCAGAGTTGATTGGTGCTCTTCACCACTCTTGTAGTCAGGATAGTTATGGTGGGGCACACTTGTTTAGAAGGATGATTGTTGTGATATCGGTTCAAGGGGAACGTTCCAAGACTTGGTGAATGGTTTGGTGTAGTGAAATTGTTCATCGTAGACTTTGCATCATACTTACGGTGAAGGTTCAATTGACGGTGTGATGGGAAGGTTGAGTTGGTTTCACACCTTGTGCAGACCGAGAGCATAGTTTGTGGTGAAATTAAGCACTTATACAAGGTGGGTGATCACAAAACTTTCCGCAAAGTTGATTGCAGAGGAAAACTTGATTGGTTTGATGTGTGACGGGGATCAATGCCAAAACCTATTTTGCATGGCTTGGAGAGACCAAGCACAGAGTTCGTTGTGTGAATAGGGCACTTGGGAAAGGTAGTTGAACATAGGATTTTTTGCACGACTTGTTTCATATCTAATTGTAGAAGTGATCATAGAAGTAAAACATAGAGGGTGGTCGCAAAAGTGATTGTGAAGGGGAGCAGTTCTAGGTTGCAGCAAGGTGAACCACGTGGCTGAGTTGGATGACCTAGGGTGACCTAGAGAAACTCTGCATTAGGCAGTTGGTTGGTCATGTTTCCATCGTGACGTCTTCATGTCGTGCATCGTCGATAACAATAGTTGAGGTGAGATGGGTTGCTGGAAAATGGGTAGATCGCAACCTTCGGTCAAGTTGCAATGGGTGTATGGTGCCTTGAATCTAAAACAATGAAGGTGCAAAGATGGCAGGGCTTTAGACATGTGTTTTATCGGTTGCATGTTAATTTAAGGACTTAGATTTCTAAAATAAACGGATGGACTCAGCCTTGTATTGCAACAAAAGTCTTCTAGGTTTTTGGAGTTGTAGACGTTGGTTGAGGTGAGCTCATGTGGACAGTCGATTTCTTAGGAAAGAGAAGGTCCAATTTAGTAGGATTAGAACATGGTTTTAGCAATGGATGTTGTTTTAAATGTATGGTTGGCTTGAGTTCTTGAATTTCCTAAGTATTGCAATGAGTTCTTTGAAGGAAAGTTGTATAACTTGGTGGTTCAAGTGCAATATGTTTCCATGGTGAGAACCAAGAGACTTGAGGGTGACTCAAATGGTGAATATTCGAGGAAGTCTTGTAGTAGTTTGGCATGCCTTGGTTGGGAGAATGTGTGGAGAGCTTGGGATGACCTGCTTGGACAAGTCCTGTGGTTGACTTAGGGAGATTTGGATACAGATATGGAGGTGGTTTGGAGAAGTTGCCTAAATCTTTGATGAGGTGCGTTGGATAAGTCATTGCGGTGAAGTGGGAAATGAATTTTGTACATACCAAGCTTGAGGGGATGGGTGAGGCTCCCTGATATTTGGTGCCTTAGCTAGTTTCTTTGGTTCATGCGATAACTTGATAGTGATGACGATAATGCCAAAGTTTGAACACTTGCAGTAGGTGCAACGCAGTTTTGTTCCAAGAGACGGATGGAGTCAGCTAGGGAGTTGACCAAGAATTGTTGGCAGTCATATCGAATGGGAAGAACCTAAACCAAGTGATTAGGGTGGTGTTTTCTTGCCTTTGGTATGGGACATTGGATGAGGTAGAGGGCACCTTGGTGACTTGTGGACGATTGTGCGATGACTCATAGATCCAGTAGGGTTCATTGGTTGAGGTTGGAAGAGTATTGGTTTGGATGTGCCTAAGGAATCGAAGCTCTTTGAGGTGACTCATTCTACTTGGAGCATTTTGAACAGTTTTTTGGGAAATTTGAGGAGTGTAGGAATGTTGGCCACACTAATAAAAAATGTTCAGTTGCGTTGAGGTGACTTAACAGAAGGAGGCAAGTTGAGGACTTTCCTTCATTTGAATGATTGTGCGAAAATAAAAATTGCAGCATGAATAGATTACTTGGCCATGAGTGTTTCTCTTGATCTGGGAAACATGGTTGAGGGTGAAGCCTAACCATTCCATGACATAGAGAGGAATATATAGTAACATGTACAGGTGATGAAGTAGTGAGGCAAGGGAAGTTTGGAGGCTCGGTTCTTGGTGCAAATATTGACTAACTGTGTCATGAGGTGGATAGTGGAGTAAAGTTGTCATGAAAGACTTTGTTTTTGGGTGACTTCATAGTGAAACAAGATGAGGGGAGACCTTTCCTTGGTTTGATATAATTTTTTGGATGGAGCGAATTGCAGAAGGAATTCATAGTACAGACGCACTAGTAGGTTTGAAGTACAGTGCCTAGACAGTGTGGAGGATCTCCTTAACGAAGATCGAACAATGGAAACAACTAAGAGGCAAGGATGGACACTTTCCTTAGTCGTTGGAGTTGAATGGAGTGACATATATGTGGACATAAAAGACTAAGTTTAGGCATGAGAAAGTACATTTTCATGAGTTGGGTGCAACACTTGGACTGGCTACCCATTCAATCAAAGGAATGGGGGCTAGTATCGTGTAGAGACATCATAGAGTTTGGTTGAAGTATGGGCACAAAAAAAGGTTCACAGGAGTTCAACACTTAGAAATTTTTAAATTTTTGGTTGAGGTTGCAACAACAGTTGAGACAACAACAATAAAAAAATGAAGAGTGATCGTCGTAGTAGGGCAGTGGCAGCTTGGACATTGCAGACAAAGTTGGGGAAGTGACATATTTCCAATGTAGTGGACAGTTTGTTCGCACACAACTTTGGGAGAGGGAAGTGTGGATGGTTGCACATGTTGTGGATGATCATGATTGCATTGCAAGTTGGAAACTTGGGGTTTTCACTTTGCAAAGAAAGTTGGAGCTTCCACTTTGGATGAATTTGGGGCTTCTAGTTGGCATGAAACTTGGGGTCTCTAGCGGACTTAGTTGCAACAAAGGCACAAGTTTGGGTAGAGAGTTGGAGATCACATATTTTTTGGATGTTTTTGAGGACTACAATGAATTAAGGTGGGGGAGGATGTAAGGCCTCGAGATCTTAGCTCGGGCACATGCACTTCCACCGTAGTCTGAATTGGGAAGATAGGATGCTCAATGTGAATTAGGAGATGGACGTCTTCATATAGGGGAACGTTGGGGTTCCTTGGATGTGCAATGTGCCAAGGGGTGACTCCACTCAAGGTGCCTTACGACGCAAGTCAAACAAAAAATGATTTGATAAAGAGTTGAGGGAAATACTTGGACACTCCATTAATGAAGGAAAATCGGCTAAGGCATGGGGGGCACACTTAGGAGAGTCGACCCGACTCACCTAGGAGGCACACACACCCAAGACGACGAGTCAGTTATATGGACGGGGAATGCCAACATGAGAGGCGCACGAAGGTTGGGGAAAGACGATCCCAAGGGGCATGATGGTTGACAAACGCTTGGTTTCGTGACTAGGGCATGATGATTCATTTGGGTGACTGGGTCCATGAAGGGGCGTGACGATTCGTTTGGACATATGGGTTTGCAAAGGGGCGTGTGATCTAGATTTATGAGTGGAACAAAACGAATAACAGATTGAATACAATAACATAGAGATAACAACAAATATCTAGTGAACAATAACTTCTATTCAAAAAATTAAATAGGCTAAAACTCTAAAACTATAGAACTGAAACAAAACTGAAACAACTTGCTCGAGTGGTGGTAGTTATCTCTTAGAAGAGATGTGGTTTCTATGCACATCCGTCTGAGTAGAATGATTGTAATGAGGCTCCAAAGGACTTTTTAACATTATGCATGAATGCCAAAACCCTAGACATCCAAAAACCTAACCCTAGGAGGTGAAATTCCAAAATTTATGTGGGCCTTGATGGGTAAGTTGGTACCTCATCTTCCCGAGGTATTAACGTTTTCATACAACCTTCTTTTTAGGCAAGTGATAGCCCGTTGGGAAGGTATTTTTGAGAACTACACATTACGTCGTCAAACTTTGACTTTGTCTATAGTTTGACTATGGAAAGAAAAAAAAACATTGTTTAGGGCCCCAAAACGGTCCTAGAAGTACATAAAGATGTAGTGACATGAAAAATTACAAACTAAGCCAGTTGGATTAGGTGGGTGGCCACCAATATCCAGCTGGGCGATGTGTAGGGCTTCAGAAATCCTTAGAAGTGTAGAACCCACAATTACAAATAAGTACAGAAGAACGTGTTGAACTAAAAACTATTGAGAGGAGCCAGTTGGAATAGATGGGTGGCCACCAATATTCCCCTGGATCAATCCTTCCCCCTTAGGAAGTAATGGTCTCCATTGCATTGAGCTCCCCCATCAAGTGAGGAAACTTACGCTAAATTTGGAATCGGGTGAGCCACTTTCCTTGGTGTAGGAGTTGCCCTGCCTTAACAACCCGATAAAACTGGATCCTCTACTGGTGAGTGCCCTTGATTCATGTGTCCATTATCTGATCATTAGATGCATGTTCCATGCAGTTGAGGTTGAGCTCTGTTGGTGTCAGTTGTTCTATGATCTCTGAGGTGTCCAATAAGGGTGGAAAATATGGTTGAAGGAGGTCCACATTGAACATTGGGTGCAATCCAAGGAAGGGTGGAGTGTTGAGATCAAAAACATTTCTACACACAACCTTGGTGATAGTGTAAGGCCCGTAGCGAAGTGGGTGGAGCTTTCAATGGGGTCATGTAAGGCGATCTTTTTGCAAATATAACTAGACCTTGTCTCCACATGAAACTGGTGCAGTACCCTATGTTGGTCATGGCGCTTCTTGTACTTAGCATTGGATTTCTACAAAATCTCATGGACCTGTTGGAGGATGTTCTCAATCCACTAAATGAATCTGGTGGATTTGTCAGCCTCAAACTGAACATGGAAATATTCTACTTGTGTGGTGGAAATAGGTAATGAAACATCAATGGGACCCAAGGGTTGGAATCCCATCCCCACCTAAAATGGGTTGTGGCCAGTGTAGCTATGGAGAGCCCTATTGTAGCATCCCAAGTATGCGGATTCTTAGAGTTGTACATGTGCAGGATGTGCACAATCATCCAATTGACAACCTCTATTTGTCCTTCAGTTTTGGGGTGGAAAGAAGTGGATTTAGTGATCTTGGTGTCCAACAGTGAACAAAGACTCGACTAAAATGTGTTGAGGAACATGCTGTCCCGATCGGAAATGACGATCTGTGGTATCCCAAAATGGAGCCAAACTCGTTCGAAGAAGAGATTGGAAGTATCTACCACTGTGATGCTCTTCTTGTAGGATGTGAGGATGGCCATCTTCAAAAACCGATCAACTACCACAAATACACAATCATTGTCTTGCTCGGTGAATGAAAGCCCAGACATGTAATCCATCGAGATGGATTCCCAAGGCCTCTCGGGAGTAGTAAGAGGGGTGTATAAGCCTTGCTTCTTGATGGCTAGATTGGCAATGGCACAGGCATTGCAAGATATGATATAATTTCTAACGACCTGTAGGAGTTTTGGCCAATAAAAATGTTTTTGTAGAACGACCACAATTTTCTCCATGCCAAAATGTCCTTCCATTCGACTGTAGTGAGTCTCCCAGATCAGCTTTGCATGCTCTCTTGTAAGAACACAGAGATGGCCAAGATGACATAACGTTTTGTCTTGAATGTGAAAATCAGTGACATTTGCACATGTACCCAAGAGTTGATAGGTGGTGGCAAAGTCCAGAACTTGCTGATAAAGTTTGGGCCACTCAGATGCCTCATGTCCATAGGAATGGAGCATGGTGGTGAGTACAACCATGGGAGGTCAACTGAGGAAGTCACCGACATGATTTGTGTAATACCCCAAGGCCGAGCCCCAGTTGTAATTATGAATGTAATGACGTTTATAGGTTGGTGAGCCAAGTAATTATAAGTTGGTAGGCCTATGTGTTTATTAGTCCAGAGATCTTAGAGGCTTAGACCAGTGGGACTGATTTTGTATATGTAATTATGCAGATCATTAATAAAAATACATTGTTGCGTGTAGACTGACCATGAAGAAATAGCTATGGGGGACTAAGCTCCACTAGGCTAGGTAAGGGAAGGGGGTTGAGAGGATGGAATGAGGGGCTAAGCTTAAGAGCTTAAGTCCAATAGAATAATATATTATTATTCTAAATGTCATGAGTGGGATATGAATATATCCTAAGTTCCTTTGGAAAAATGGGTATGACGTCCAAATGGAGAGGAACGCTTCATGAGAGCCATGTGTCAGCTCAGGAACATGCAATATAAGTGAGAATTCATATTGTTTTGGGGTCTTCTCTTGGCCATTTTTGGCACCAATGCACCCAACAAGCACGAGTATCCATCGTACACCTTGCTGAATTCTTGAACAACATCGAACCTATGTAAAAAACCTGAATTGACACCCTTTCTACACCTGTACCCTGTCGGTTGCCTGTGTATTATTCCATCATTACAATTCCCAAGTCCATTTTCTATTGTTTCCATCACCATGCTCGTGTGTGGAGGAGAGGGAGTGAAGAAGCGGATTGTCAAGCCTGTGGATAGAAGAAGCAGGTTGTCAGGCCTATGAGCAACTCTCTCCATGTGAGAGAGTGTGTTGAGGAAGTGAGTTCTCCTGGGGGGAGTCCAATAGCAACCACAAAGCTCTGAGAATTCTTGATCCAACCTGTTGTTGAAGCCCAAGGAAAGGGAGGTGTAGCAGCTGATGGACTATTGGACAATGAAGCTGCACACTCCTGGGGTGGGACAGACATGTGGGGAATGAGATTCTATGAGTTGTAAGAATAAGTGGCTCCTTCAAGAAAATCCTACCTATTGTACTGTGCAACTACCTATTGTCCCTGTCTAGCCTATGAATCCCTTGCTCGGTAGAGTTTAGTCCCAGCTTGGGTGTGACCCACTGCTGAGAGCGATGAGCAACGTGGTCTAAGGCTGGGAGGTTCGTGGAAGGTTTGCACATAGTTGGTGTACTTTAATTAAAATACAAGTACCAATTCTCTGTTCATTGTATGATGTGTATTTGTACATGTGTTACAATTGATGAGTAATTCCTATATATATGTTGTATGTATGTGTTAATGTTGATTCTCCATGAACAGGTGTATGAGAAGAGTATTGATGTATGTTCAATTGCATTAAATAGATATATGTGTGTGTGTGTGTGTGTGTGAATATCAGATGTTATCTCTATTTATTTCCTGTTAAGTTTTATATGTGAATATTTCCACAAAAGAAGTCTGTCTCAGTGGTGTTTCCCAATCGGTTGGTGGTTGGGGCATTACATAATGGTATCAGAGCAGAGAATCAAAAGATACAGTCGTGAGGTAGAGTTTCTCATCCTGCTGGTGGTTGGGGATGTCAAAAGTTGGTATCAGAGAAAAAATTATGTTTACGGAGTGATGTAGTCAGGCCGGTTGGTGGTTGGGGACGTTACAAATTGGTATCAGATCCAAGGTTTCAACACTGAGCCTGGATGGACCATGGTAGTGGTTAATGAAACAAATATTTTAGAGTGAATTGTTGTCGAAAGGGACAAAATTTGAAGTTCAGAGCATCCCTGAGTGTTAGGAAGGCATTGTGTGAACACTTGGACTGTGTTTAGAAGCTCAGGAAGTATAATGGTTCAAGAAACCTACAGAGGAAGGAAGCCAAAACAACCATTGTGATGGGACGTGAGGTTTGAATTTGGGTCATAGGATCTATTCGGGAGAAGGAAAACCCTTCATAGTCATTAGATTTAGAAAAGGTACAAAAAATTCAACCCCTAAGTACTTCGGCCTTCACAACTTTTGCAAAGTTTATGTGTGATAGAATAGAAGGGGTCGAAGCCCGAAGTTCTGAAGTTCTAGAGTGGATCTACACTATATATCCGGGGAGAAGTGATTGACCGTTGGATTAGATGAGGATAGATCAGAGCTGTTAGATCAAGCCAAGGACAACAGGTAAGGTGCAGCGGTGAAAAACAGATCTCAACAGTAAGATTTGCGCACAAGTGATTGTGAGTCATAGATCTCACAATAATTCGGGAGTTCGATGTTTGGGAGAAACAAAGTATGCTAGTGTGAAAACTCTGAAAACTCGAAGTCCCGAAGTCCAGAGTTGATCTAGACCATCCATCAAAAGGGATGCATGTTGGAACATTAGCGTGTTCAAGAGTTCAGCGTTCGAGAGAATTGGAGTGTGGTAGCGTGAAAAGTATCGACGCCGGAATTCCCAAAGCCGAAGGACAGAAGTGGCATGGAATGATGATGTCACCAGTGGTGATGTGGACCTTTCCTAGACATGCCACGTGCCACCAACTTAATTGTTGATAGTTGTACCATGTGAACCCCAAAAGGTAAAGTAGTTCAAAAGTTAGGAGTTCGGGAGATTTGAGGAATGCAAGTGTAAAATCTTCCGAAGCCCAAAGTCTCGAACTGACATGGCCTACTGACATCAAGAGGGATGACGTGGACACATGCTATGTGTGACATGCGTCAGTGAGTTAAGAACCTTTTGAAGATAGAATTATAGTTATAACGTGACATGTGTCACCCGTCTGATTGGGCCACGTGTATGCTTCTATTATTCTGCCACATGTCACTCCTATCGAGCATGGGTAGTGGGGCCCCTTATGACTACATAAAGTAACTTAAACCTTGGTGAATAATTTAACTAGACCGGGCCCATGAGAACTTGACTCCAGAAGACGCATGGCACTAGATCGAGAAGTTAGAATACTTGGTACTTTAGAGGAAAGGTGTTATAGTTAGCATTGAGTAGAGAAATCCCCAAAGTCACATAGCGTTGAAGTGACGTGACATGATAATGTCACCTGGAGTGACGTGGAAGTGTTCGGATATTCACGGTTCAAGAGTTTTGGAGTGTGCATATGTGAAATCCTCCGAAGTCTCGGAACCTTGAAGCTCTGAAGTCCCAGAGCCTTGAAGCCTGAAGCTAGAAGGTCGGAGTTAATCTTGACCATTGATCGAGAAATGACACTTGGCAACAGATGCAACAGTTTGAAGACTTAGCACTCTGGAAGGATTGAGAGTATGGACATTCCGGAACTCTCGAATCTCGAAGTTCCATAGTAAATAACAATTGTTGGATGTTGGGAAGTCATGGACCGTTGATCCACCCCACTTCGCGAGCTCGCCAATGTGGCACTCTGGAATTTTAGTTGTGAGGTGCGGAAAGGGAAACCTACGAAGCTCCGGAGCCCCAAAGTTTCAAGGCTCCGAATAAGCACCCAACTATTAGCACTTGGTCATAGCTATGGTCACATGCGAGTTAAGGAATGAAGAAAAAGGGGCTATCACCCGAAGGTGAATTGTAGAATAGAATAGGGCTAAGAGATAGATCCATGGGGATTCTTGATCAACAAAAACCCACAGAAAATAGAGACTGATATTCTTTTGTTGAATCAGACTATTTAAGATATTTTGGAAAATTATTAAGTTTAATAGCCTGACAAAAATTAGGTTGACTGCACATTTTGCAAAGTTTTCAATTTTCAGAACAAGACATGATTGTTACATTGTGCAGAGATATGGAGGAGGCATAGCACGCTTACAATCTAGAGGATGAAGTTAGAGGAATGGATGTCCATTTGGGAGTTTAAGGAACAAACTCCAATGGGCATGGAGAAGAAATAAATAAAGAAGTGAGTATGATGAACATTGTAACAACCCTAGTTGAATAAATGCTTAGGGATTATTAAGTAAAAATTTATTTAGGTAATTAATTTTTCTAACATGGTTTTAACTAAACAAAGATTAGCATAATAATATTAATTAAATATTTATTAATTAATTAATTGTTATAATTTTGATTAATTAATTAATTACCTATTACATTCAATGACATGGGTATTAAATTTAAGAGGGTTAATAAATTTAATTGTTTAAATTAAAGGATTACGTATACGGAGGGGATAAGAAGCATTAAATATAAGGATAAGAAACATTAAATAATAGGATAAGACATTAACTAAGGGGATAAGACAATGAATGTATGGATAAGGAAGTGAATGAGGAGGAAAGGGTCGGTGAAGGAGGGATATGACGGGAGAATTCTTACGGAAGAAGGATTATTTTGGGGGGAGGAGGAAGCATTTTGGGAGAGGAAGAGAGTTCTGGTTTGGGGGTTTTAGAATTTTCTGGTTCAGAGTTGGAGTTTTGCAGTTTGGGAGGATCATTACAGGGGCACCGGTTTGCTGGGGGTTTTGGGCATGGGGACCAGGATAGCCTTACGGTATCGTGGAGCTAGGAAGTCGGACAGGCTGCTCCTAGCTGGTAGGGAGGAAACATGGTTTGGGCAGATTTGGTCAGCGCATCAGGCAACAACAAAGTAGTGGGTTGGACAACCGGGTCAACAGAGAAATTAGCATCAGGTAAATTTGTATTATTCTGTTAAGTAATTTTTATTCTGTTATGAAATTGTTGTTCATTGATTAATTTAACATGCGTATATGCTGAAATAAAAGAAATTACTAAATTTTCTGCGTAGAAGTAGAAGTTTATTGTTTCAATTTATGGAATTAATAGACTTAAATTAAAATGGTCACTACACATGGTATCAGAGATAGTGTTCACAATCTGGAGCCTTAAAGGGCCTACCTACCCACCTACCCAACTTAGGAATGGAAATGTACCCACCCAGAAATTCAAATGACCACTAAAACCCTATATTTACAACCCTTCAACAACCAAAGATAGCCCAGAAATAATACAGAAACCCCATGAAGAAAACTACCTAGAAACCCTAAAGAAAAGAGTGAGTTTAGCAGGGAAACAAGACCCCACGCATCCCTTGTTCCATTCATCTTCTACCTACCCTGCAAATGGCAAAGACAAAAAAAAGAGTCTGGTTATACATATAGAAGAAATATGTTTTGTTGCATTATTGATAAAATCTAATATATATATATATATATATATAAATAGCTGAAACACTATTCATACCATTCATTCAATCATTTATGCCCCTACACTGGCTAAAACAAAAGTACAGGACTCTTAGTATCGAAATTGGGGTTGTTAATAGATACTTGTGCCAACTTATCTATTTGCCAACATAACCCTCTGTCTAGATCTGATAACTGCCCAGATTAGGGCATGCCACTATGGATACACCTGTAAGTCACCTTCAATTTGTACATGAAACAACGGTATCAGACACAGAACCCCCAGATGTCAAAAGAAACTCGTTCACTCAAAACTTTATAAGCCTCATTTATCTCTTGAAATTTTAGAGTCGCACCATTTTCTCCTTGTTTCTTGTCTGGATTCCATTTCAAAGCAAGACGAAGATAATTTGATCGAATTGCATCCATTGTAGCATCGTAATCAATTTCCAATATTTTGTAATAATCCTTTGTCCTGGGGAGGAAGGAGTAAAACTCGTATTCAATAGAACCCTCTCGTCCTTGGCCTTCCCAAACCATTTTGAACTGCAATTTAGCAGCAGTTTGCCTCAGCGAATACTCCTCTGTGAAATTTCTTCGACCCCTCGGAAAGATGGCACCTAGAACTCAAATTCCGTACCAATTGCAGGGACAGAATCGCGGAATCTCAGCTGAAAGTGAAAAAATGTGAATAGAAATTTAGCCCAATTTGCAGGGGTAGAAACACCAAAATACTAAAATACAGAAGAAGCCTTTGAAATAAGACCGCAGATGGGACTATAATAGGAAAACAATCCGTGTGTTTCCTAGAAAAACAACTTAATAACCTAATTCCAAGAGATGAAAATGGCGACATGGCCAGCCATTGTTGACAATAGATGATGACGATGAATTCACACAGATCCAGGCCAATAAATTCTTCGAGAAATGAAAAAAAACTAGGATTCAGGCCAACGAAATACAACATCAAGGAGACCAAAAATCACATCGACGGCAAGCTTAGAAAACAACGAACTAGATCTGAACCTAAATAGCCGTAACTTTACATATCCAGGTCCCAGGTCTCCCAGGTCTTGGCGAACATAACGGGGGCCGTTGTTGATATCATGTTCATGATTTTCTTGATTCGGGCAAGGGGAAGCTGGTAGTTCTAGAAGTCACTCACATACTCATATACATCCTTGCCAGCTCCACTTGCAGAAGCACAGCGTGAGCTACATAATCAATTTGATACTTATCAAAGAACTTTGGAGTGATCACCCAAGGAGTATCTGAAATAATGCCCCTCCCCGTATGCATTCAGCAATATCCATCTGAAATAATGCATCCGGAATAACCTCATCAACCCAACCAACAAATGATTTGAGAAATAGCCCAACGGCTGAGACCAGCGCTAAGCCACGGGAAAGAGAGGAACCAACGAAGGAAGTGCGGGCGGCCACAGTCAGGATGAAAAGAAAAACAATCCGCCTGAGGGAAAACGCTGGATGAACTGGTGAAAGTTTAGGGTTTAGGTATCGAGAGCCGGGGCTGGACACGTGAGCTTCATGCGAGAAGACCAACCTTAAAGGCTGCCAGCATGGTCTCGGGCATGGAAGTTCTGTCAATAAATGCCTCGTTTCTCATCAAGATATTCAACACACATTACATATATTTTGTATATATTTTAATTTCAAAATGTTTTATTTTTATAAACGCTCAAACTAGTTAATAACAATATTATTATTATTTCAAGATTTTATTATTTTATTTTGAATAGTAATACTATTTTTGTAAAAATATATATATATATATATATATATATATATATATATATATATATATATAAAAGGGTTATTATTAATACTAATTGAATAAGAAGTATCTAAGAGTTTTTAATTCATAAAAAAAAATGATAAGGCTAATCTAAGTAATTAAGCTAATTAATTTACTTTAATGATTTATTGGTAAAACCTGATGATTAAATTAATATTATAAAAATAATAGCGGGTTGATACAATTAATTTAATTAAATATATATATATATTTTTAATTAATTGTATATTTAGCGTAAAGTAAACTACATTAAAGTTAACTAAAATGTTAGAGGGTCAATGGGTTTTGAACCCAAGACCACCCACCAAGCGAAGTGCCTTAAGAAGAGCACTAACACCAACGCGCCCTCATAAGTCTTTACAAATAAATTCTTATACATAATTAGATTAATGGTAACACGGTAGGGATTAGAGTGGTATTATTATTAGGAAGATACAGTATGAAGATTAAGACTAATTGGCTTATTACTTGACCTATTGATCTAGAGCCAGCTAACCGAGTTGAATCATAATTAGTGAATGCACTGGAAATCAAGGTAAAGGCTTATTTAGCGTTGTTGATCCTTGTATCCCAAAGTATAAACTCCGATTTTCCAAGCATCAAGCTCACGAGACCGTACACACAACTCATCGAGCCAAGCGCCAAGTCCCCCCACTCCATTCCACCAGTCAAAGTCAACACTAAATCTCAATGCAGCATTCGACAACGCCAACACTAGGCGCCAAGGAAAAGCTCACGAGTCAAGCATCGGAGGATAATTAGTTGTAAGAGAAAAGTTAAAAGGACTTAGACTAAGACAAGCAGGAAGGAGGCGGCATATGCACTAGGAGAGTAAGCATAGGAATTGGCGAGTATGGTGCAAGGCTAGCGTAGCTATAGGGCAAGGGAACCAATAGTTTTTTTTTGGGGGCGTGAAGAAATCAAGCTTAGACGCTTAATCCTAATCCTAACCTAGCCAATCCCCTAAAGAGAGTAATGTTTGTTTACAGACAAGTAAATAAAACTTACGCCTAACCCTGTTTCTAGTTTGAGTAGCACCAATTTGAAATGCCCTTGCACTCACCCTGACAACTTTGGTTGATGCAGGTTAAAGCAGATAGGATGGTCAGGACTCGAGGGAATCGAGGCAGGGGAGCATCGTCGCAAGCACCGCCAACACCACCAGCGCCACCACCACCATCGCCCGAACTAGCTCTCATACTGCACTCGTTGGAGGCCATTAATGAGACTTTAAATGGGCGACAACCAGCAGGGACCGAAGTGGAACCCCCACCGTCTGGAATGGGTAATCCAGAAGTGTCAGGGGATTCAGGGGGAGGACCTCCACCCGAAGACATCACACAAGAATTGCAGGAGATCAAACTTCCGGAGTTTGTCAAGGGTTGCACCAGTGAACGTGCGGAAGCATGGTTGGAAGGCATGACAAGGTGTTTTTCCTTAAGGGACTATGCGTCCAACTCAAAGGCAAAGATCACAATTTTTCAGTTAAGAGACAACGCCTTGAACTGGTGGGGCAACCTGGAAAGAGAATTGCACGTTACCCCAGACACAGTATCATGGGAAATTTTCGAGGAGAGGTTTCGAAGGAAATATCTACCAGCATACTACAAGGAACAATAGGTAGGGGCATTTCATGCCTTAGTACAGAGAAACAGAACTGTAGAAGAATATGAGATCAGATTTATGGAACTGGTCAAATATGTTTCGTATATGGATAATGACCAATGACAGGCAGAGCACTTCATCTATGGATTGAACCCTAAGATAAGAGCTATGGTGCGGATGTGGAAACCATCTTCAGTAGCGGAAGCGATGGAAAATGAGCGTTATGAGGAGGAACACATCAACTTAACCGGGGGTACAAGATCGACATTTCCGCATCGTCCTGGATTCGTAGGGAAGGCCCCGAGGAAATTTCCCAGGGGAGGGGGTTCAAGGCCACTGCCATATGGTAACAGAGTCGTGCCAAGGACAGTAGCTGTAGGGATTTCAATGGCAATGAGTGCAGCATTTCGTTCATCGCCAACGACGTAGATAGGTCCATGGCCATCTCAGGGAACAACTAGCAGGGGCAGGGGTTCCAGGGGAAGGAACTCATTTCAAATACAGTCACATAACAGTGCACAGGTTCAATCTCATGTTACCTGTTGGGGGTGTGGAGGACCCCATTACCAACGTGACTGCCCAGAGTTACAATCAGGGTTCATGCATAGAGAAGGAAAGGCACCGATGGGGAGAGCAAGTAGCAGCCACCAAATTTACACAACAGTTAATAATCGCCAGGCCGAACATCAATCCACGGTGGTGGAGTCATTAGGTACGCTAAATCATATCAATGTTAAGATTTTATTTGATTCTGGTGTGACAGATAGTTTCATTTCACCATCTGCATTAGAAAAGAGTGGGTTGGCAACCTATGAGCACGATGACTTTAAACAAGTCGAGATGGTTTCGAAGGAAAAACAAGCAGTAGGACCTAGTGTTGATAATTGTATAGTAGACCTGGGAGTGTGTACTACCAGGTTGAAGGTATACGTCACTGCTCTCGGGGCATATGACCTAATCATTGGAATGGGTCGGTTAGCAGCTCACCGAGCTTTTGTAGATTGTTTCGCAAAGAGGGTGCTTTGTGTCAACGATGAGGGAAGACCAGTAGAGATCCATGGTGTACAGAGAAAAGTTTCGTTACGCTTTATATCAACTATGAAGGTTAAGCGATGCTTGAGGCAAGGGTGTTGACTTTATGTAGTGAAAGCAGTGAATGCAAGGAAGGGACCCTCATTGGATCAGTACCCGGTATTGTCATAATTTAAGGATGTTTTCTCGAACGAGTTACCAGGATTGCCTCCTGAGAGGGAGCTTGATTTTACTACTGAGCTAAAACTTGGTGCGGAACCAATTTCCAAGACTCCATATCGAATGACAGCACCGAAACTTTGTGAATTGCAAATGTAGTTGAAAGAGTTACTGGACTTAGGGCTAATAAGGCCGAGTGTCTCACCTTGGGGCACACTAGTATTTTTTGTAAAGAAGATGGATCCCTACAACTGTGTATAGACTACAGGGACTTGAACTGTGCTACAGTGAAAAATAGGTACCCAATGCCACGAATAGATGACCTCTTCGATCAGATGAAAGGAGCAGTGGTATTCTCAAAGATTGATTTGCGTTCAGGGTATCATCAATTAAGGATTAAGGAAGGCGATATCCCAAAAACTGCCTTTCGAACTCGGTTTGGACATTACGAGTTCGTCGTAGTACCTTTCGGATTGACCAATGCACCGACAGTATTCATGAGCCTCATGAACGGTGTATTCCATAAGTACTTATATCGATTTGTACAAGTATTTCTAGATGACATCCTCATCTATTCCAAGAACGAAAGAGAACATGAGGAACACTTGTGAGTAGTGTTTTCTTTCCTTAGAGAGAACAAATTGTATGGGAAGTTGTCGAAGTGTTCCTTCTTCCAGAAAAAGATTCACTATTTAGGTCATATCATTTCCTGCGAAGGAATCTCTGTGGACCTAGAAAAGGTAAAGGCCATTATGGAGTGGCCAGTGCCGAAAAATGCCCATGAGGTGAGAAGCTTCATGGGGCTAGCAGGTTATTACCGGAGATTTGTGGAAGGATTCTCAAAAATAGTGAAACCCATCACCACTTTGCAATGCAAGGGGGTCAGGTATGAATGGACAGAAGAATGTGATAGTGCATTCATTGAGCTTAAGAGGTTACTAACTAGTGCGCGAATTCTACGAGTGCCAGATATGGAAAAAGACTTCACAGTCTGCACGGATGCCTCGAAGCAAGGGTTGGGGGCCGTGTTAATGCAGGATGGAGGAGTGATAGCTTATGCGTAAAGGAAGTTGAAGAAACATGAAGAGCTATACGTGACTCATGATTTAGAGTTGGCAGTTGTAATGCTAGCTTTGAAAATTTGGAGGCACTATTTTTGGGGTGAAACTTTGAGCTAAAAATGGACCATCAAAGTTTAAAACATCTCTTCACTCAAAGAGATCTGAATGCCAGGCAAAGGCGATGGAGTGAGTATGATTTTGGTATTTCGTACATCAAGGGAAAGGAAAATGTGGTCGCAGATGCCTTGAGTAGGAGACCACATATCTTCTCCTTGGTAACCTTAAAGGTCAATCTGAGGGAACATGTGTTGACACAAATCCAAGGACACAATTGGTATTTAAAGGTTACCTCAAACCTCCAGAGCGGGAGGTAGTTAGATCCAAAGTATGAAGGATATAGTCTGGAAACAGACAGATTGTTAATATATCGAGGAAGGATGTACATCCCTGATAATGGGGATATTCGAAGCATCATACTGAAGGAAGCCCATAGAGAACTTTATTGTGTGCATCCGGGTGTGAAGAAGATGTACGCAGACATAAGGAAACTCTTCTTATGGGTAGGCATGAAGCGTGATGTAGTCCATTTCGTCGCCAAGTGCCTAGAATGTCAACAAGTGAAAGTCAACCACCATCACCTGACAGACCTCCTACAACCACATGATGTTCCTATGTCCAAGTGGGAAGTCATCTCTATGGATTTTGTTATGGGGTTGCCGCTCACATCTCATAGACACAATGCCATTCTTGTGGTAGTGGATAAATTAACCAAGAGTGCTCATTTTATTCCGGTTAGAGACACTTACGATGTCACTGATGTGGCATGTGTGTTTGTAAGCGAGGTTATCCATTTACATGGGATACCTAAGAAGATCATTTCAGATAGGGACTCCAGGTTCACTTCTAGGTTTTGGACAAGTTTGCAGTCAACGTTGGGGACTCAGTTAAACTTAAGCACAACTTATCATCCTGAAACATATGGGAAAACTGAGAGAGTAAATCAAGTCATGGAAGACATGCTTAGGATGTATGTAATGGATAATCAAACCCAGTGGAAGAAGTACCTACCTTTGGTAGAGTTTTCCTACAATAACAGTTTTCATAGCTCCATCGGAATGCCACCCTACGAAGCTTTGTATGGAAGGCCATGCAGAATGCCATTGAGTTGGGATAGACTAGAAGACTGAGTAACAGTTGGGCTAGAATTGATTCAAGAGATGGAGGAACAGGTGATTCAGATTAGGCAGAGACTAAAGGAAGCACAGGATAGGCAGAAAATTTATGCGGATGCACATAGGACCGACTGAAGTTATGAAGTGGGAGACCAGGTTTTCATTCATATCAGGCCTAATAAGAGTACCATATGGTTCGGGAAGGGGAAAAAGTTGTCACCTCGATTTATAGGACTGTTCAGAATCCAAGAGAAAATTGGACCTGTTGCCTATCGTCTCGTACTGCCACCCCACTTGCATAAAACTCACAATGTTTTTCATGTATCTGTTTTACATCATTATGTTGTTGATGAATCACATAAAATGAATTGGAAGGAATTATAGGTATCGGACGTGGGAACCCTCACGGTAGAACCATTACGCATATTGGACCTTAGAGTCCGACAGCTCAAGAACCATATGGTAGACCAAGTTAAGGTCCAGTGGGACAAGTATAGTCCAGGATCTGCTACTTGGGAAGACGCCGAGACACTACGACGAGACTATCCCTCACTTTTTTGACCACCTCGAGAATATGTTTCTCAAAGGTTGGATGTATGTAACACCACCTTTTGACTTAGACAGTCAGGATTACCTGAGGCCTATATACTTTATTTTTTAATCACAATGAAACTATTAAGTGATACACTTAAACTTTAAGATGTATGAACTTTTATGAATGTTTAAATGTTATTGATGATGATGTATGTAATGCGATCTATTATGTGAATGTAAATTTTACGAATGTTTAAATGTTATTGATGATGATGTATATGATGCGACATATTGTGAGAATGTGAATTTAATGAATGTTTAAATGCTATTAGAATGATGATGGATATGATGCAATCTATTTTGGGTAAATGATAATCTTATGAATGGGTGTTGAAATTGAATTATGGGATATTATGAGATCTATTTCTAACTGGAAAACTTTGATGTTAAGTTGTTGGTACAGGGATACCAAATAGAAATGATGATTGTATGTAATTACATGATGATAATGCATAGAAATGTATGAGTTTGTGTTACGGACTAATCTATAGGTTATGGGCTATGAAATAGCCAACGTAATGATGATGAAAGTGGATATCATGACCACTAGCTGAGAAACATTATGGTATGAATATAGTATGTGAAATTATATTGGTTTGGATGCATTTCTATGATATGTGGACCAGTGCAGG